>PVKH010043206.1:0-10742 GCA_004027955.1 Chaetophractus vellerosus | reverse complement strand
CATGTGGTACCCCAAGCACGCTCTTTTTCCACTGAGCTATCTAGCTGGGCCCTATTTTTTTGTTTAAATGAAGAAATGAAGTCAAATATAATTACTAAATCTCTAACAAATAAGCAAAAATGAAGTAGAATCTACTCTAACAACTATAATAATGTACCATAAATTACCAGTGATTAAATTAGAGTGGTTTGAAACTCACATGGTTAGAGGGATTAATGGAAAAGTACATAATTGTTTAAAATGGATCCAATATTTGTGGGAATATAATAATACTCGACAATTATTGACTATTTGATACACAATGTTGGGATGATTATATATTTATTATATATACATGTATGCTCTACAACTCACACAATATAACAGTATACCAAGAAGAAAATGAAAATCTAAGGTATTTTTTTCTTTTTCTTTTTCCTTAATTTTAAGAAATGAGAGTTCTTAAGGAAAACATAGTGAAAACCTTGAAACATTGGCTAAAGACATTTTTTTTCTGACTCAGGATTAAAATATAAAAGATAAAAGTAAATGGAAAAATTATATAACAAAATTTAAAAAAATAATTTACAAAGAAATAAAGAAGAATTTAAAACTGGCAGTCAATTAAAATCTTTGCAACTCAGATTAATCAAAGGTTAATTGTTCTTACAAAAATATTGATTTCAAAACCAAAAATTTCAATAACGTAAGAAATGAAGATCACATATTAAGAAAGATTTTACATATATCAAATACAAATATCCCTTAGTCTTAAATATATCTGTGAAGTATCAAATTTATTCAAAATGAAAATAGTAACTGAAAATATCAAAATATTTCTCACCTATCAGATAGGCAAAATCCAACATTTTGAAAATGATCTCTTTTAATAAGCTGCAGAGTAAATGCCATTCATTCATGGCCTTTGGACATTTAATATGGCTGCTAGAGGTGCAGATGTTTACAGTTCCTATTGAGGACAATTTTTCAACATGTATTAAACTAACCAATGCATTTTCTCTTGTACTAATAATTGTACATCTGAGATTAGTCATATATACACATGCACACACATATATACAAGCACATACAAATACAAACACAAAATACAAAAATGTTTAAAACATTTATACAAGTTTGTTTGTTACAGTCCTGCTTGAAATATCAGAAGCTGGAAATATCCTGAGTGACCAATATTAAGGGTATTTTTAAAGTATAGCACATTCAAATTATTTAAAAACAAATAAATGCTCTCTTTACTGTGGTATCATATATACTCTAAATTATGTATATAAATACACATACTTCTGAATATCTTTTTCATGGTATTGATTTTTGAAACTTGTTATATGGTTCAATTTTAGATAAAAATAAAATTATGTGAATTAAATCACATGATATTATAGTAATACTGGATATATGAAATGGTGTCAAACAAAATTTGAGTGAAATGTACCCGGTGATTGGAAGATGGTGATTTACAGAGCTTTGAGATTTTCAGAGAGGTAAAGTAAACTTCCTTAAGAAAGTTATTCCTGAGGGGAAAACCTGAAGGAGCAATGAACAACTAGATGTCTAATGTTGGGAGGCTCTTTCTGGTGGAATGAGCAGCATATGAAAGATTTCTTTGGG
This sequence comes from Chaetophractus vellerosus, assembly GCA_004027955.1. Taxonomy (NCBI): domain Eukaryota; kingdom Metazoa; phylum Chordata; class Mammalia; order Cingulata; family Chlamyphoridae; genus Chaetophractus; species Chaetophractus vellerosus. The sequence goes on along the minus strand of PVKH010043206.1, from coordinate 9,131 downwards.
AAGGAGCATGGCAAATATACAATGATAAGAAGAATAGCTTGGCTTTAACACTGACAATGGTAAGCAGTATGGAGATAACAGAAATAATGCAAAGTTCCTAGGTCAGTATCAGCAATTTAGTTTATATTGTAAAAACAATGCAAAGGTGTTGGTCAGTTTTAAGAAGGAAGGGAAAAAATCTAATGTTAGAACAGGTTTCCTTTGGTTGGGCTATGGATAATGCTTTGCAAGATGACGTAAGAAGTGGACAGACCCATAAGGAGATTGCTGTGGCATCCAAAATTCAGATATGAATAAGTCAGATTCCAGTATATGTCTTAAAGCTGGAAATATTTTGATGCATTCCAAAAGTATTTGGTAGCAAAATAAGCAAGGATTAGTGATTGATTGACTCTGAACAGTGATGGAGTAAGAAATGACAAGTAGGAATGTAAAGTGTTGGGGGGGGTTCCATAGTAAATGGGTAGGTGCCCATTACAGAAGATGCCATTCTCATTATTTGTTTTTTTTTTCTTTAGAAGCAGTGAAATAAAGCTAAATTCAATCTTCTACATGGTAGCTTCCACAATTAAATCCTATATTCACAAAGAAATTATCAGTGAAGCAGACAGATAGTTTACTTGTAAATTTATTACAGCAATATTTACAACAGTCATACATGAATACATACAATATTAAAAATACAATTAACTTTTATTTTAGCAAATTTAGACCAAAGAAAAATATACAGGCAAACAAATCAGATGGTTAAACTAACAAGGGATACTGCTTACTTATTAAAAGAAAACATACACTTGCATATTCAACCCAGCTGGTAAAAATGTGTATACCAAAGTACTGTCAAGATTTAGGATACAGCCAGAAAAATATATTTTTTATTTACATTTCAGAATTTTCTTCAAATATTATGCCTTTTTATAATCAAAATAAAATAAAATGTTCTTTGACTCTAACTTTGAATCCCTTTCTCTTCACATTTGCATTTTGTTTTGTGCTATTATTGCATGATTTTATGAATATATGATTTTATTTTATTATATTTATTTCATAATTCATAATCATCAGCTTTAATGCATCTTTCCTGAAGAAAATGGGATAATTTGGGCTGCCAAAATGCCCATTTCCAATGGAAACACTCTTATTGTGTTTACTGTATGTTTAAAAAGTAAGTTCTAAGAATTTATAAAAATAAAATATCAGGTTGGCATGAATGAATGGGACAACCAAACTTCTTTTCTTTTTTTTTTTAAAGATTTATTTATTTTATTACATATCTCCCCTTCCCCCCCATTGTGGCGACGCGCCGAGACTTGGTCACTGCACAGGCGTGGCTTTCCCCGCTTGTGGGCGGCTTCTGCTTCTATTCATGGCCGGCTCTTGCTTCAGTTCGTGGGTGGCTGGCTGTGCTCCATTCACAGGCGACCTGCCCTGCCCATGGTGGCTTTTGCCCTGTCCGTGGCAGCTTTTTGCCCTGCCCACGGTGGTTTTGGCCCACCCATGGTGGCTTGCCATTCTCAATGGCGGTCTGCCCGCTAGGAGAGGTCCCCGGGAACCGAACCTGGGGCATCCCATGTGGTATCCCAGCGCGCTCTTTATCCACTGAGCTATCTAGCCAGGCCCCCAAACTTCTTTTCTAAGTCTTCAAGCTGCAATTAATTTTATGAGTCATAAGCTCTGTGTTTTGTGTAGGTTGCTTACCCACATGTCCAGGTTTTTTCTAGCAAAAAGAGCAAAGAGCATTTTAGGACAGGTGGTGTGACAAAGAGAAAACTGAATTAGATGTGCATATATTAACATACATTATCACAAGGAATCACATTTTGGAATGATTATTACCTTTAAGAAGTTAAGGAAATCTCCCTTCAGTTTGGAAGACATACATAATTTGCTGTTCCCTGATTCAGAACGTTTCAGTGTTATTTTGTTAGTTTGTATACAGTTTTTGATATTTTGATGGAAATAGAAAGGTTAAGAAATATGTTTGGCATAAATTTCACCTTTATAAGTAGAGGTAATTTTGACTATATATCCATGAATTTGTACTTCCTTGAAAGTGAAAACTAAGCACTCAAAAATTTTAACTTTAAATATATTCCATAATAATATATGCCAAAATGTAATATAAGAATCATATGAAAACATTTGCATATATTTTGTTTTATTCTCTTATCATTAAAAATCTATGGTTTAAAACCTTGGTTGCTTAAAATAACAGTTCTTAAAATTTAATGTGTATACTGATCACTTGGGGATCTGGTTAAAAGGCAGATTGCCACATAGGAAATCTGAGATGCAGCCTGTAAATATGCATTTCTCAAAACCTCCTGGGTGACCCTGATGCTGCTGGTCCACAGATCACATTTTGAATAGCAATGGTCTAGAAGGATTTAGGAGGCAACCAAATGGAACACAATCATTTTTAAATGCTGGGTTGGGACTATCTTTCAGCACACTTATTTTCCCTTTAATTCCTAAATTTTATTAAAATGTACTAAAATTTTTAAAGCTTTTTATTCACATAGGAAGAGGGTACATACTAAAAGGAAAGAATTGCATTTTTATACTCTGAATTTAACTAATATCTACTGAATTAATTAATTAATTAAAAATGGCATCATTCTATGCATGTATTGCTCTCATTTGGTTTTCAAAATAAATCTCCAAGGTAAATCTTCCAATAATCTACGATTTACAGATGAAGAAAATGAGGGAGTAAGTAGCTTTTCCACAATTACAACATTCAAGTATTGGGACTGATTATTAAACTAGCAGGTTGATTTAAAAGACCACACTCCACACTAATACATCTAATGTTATTATATGGAGGCACATGACATTGGTCCATCATTCAAACATGATGGAAATAACAACAACATAAAGCATGTCAGAGGCCAGGGAACTGGGACCTCCAGGACTGGAGTTCCTAAGCCATATGAGGAACCCCACTGAGACAAAGCTCTATGTATAATTTTAACTATATAACACCTGATTTTTACCATCAATTAAGTGTTGGTACATGGATTAAACTCAATCCAGAAAGCAAAATAATGAGCAGGGTTCAAAATCTACCTGAAAGAGATTTTGTATTTAAATATTCTTTTAAATTCCCTAATCAACTTGTTTGTTTCAAGAATAGTTATGTCCACCTATTTCCCACAGTGTTTAGGACTAGTCAAGAAAACAAATTTAAGAAGACTTAGAAATCTTTTGAGAAACATTAGATTGTCAATGGACATATTAGAATACATGTGCTTTAGTGCCAGAATACTCAGATAAGTATAAAGTTAAAAAATTTATTAGCATCCATAAAAACACCATATATGTACATTATCTTTATTTGAACTTTGTTTAAAAAGTACTTGCAGCAAGTCACAAACTAGAAAACTCCTATAAAACATTCAAAAAGACAGCTGAATTTATCATGGAGCCATTTGAGTTCACATTTACAATTTCTTGTTTTAACCTTTTATGGAAATTTTGAATCATAAAATTCTACTGAAAAAAGGCTTTAAACCACATATTAAGTTTCTATGTGGTGCAATGTTGACATAGTAGATAATTTTTCAAGATATACATATAATGTAAATTATGAATTACAACTTTTAAAAATATCAAATAATATTAGTGTGGTTAGGGTATAACTTGTACAGCTCCATCAAATTATTTATATTAGTACCCTAAAATGCTGTCTTTTGCCATATTTCTCAGTGTAAAAAACATATAATCAATGTGCTCTCCCTCTGGGAATAAAGAAGGGACAAAGGAATTACAGTAGACATTAATAAAGTCTCTACCAGTTCTGAAGGATGAGCCTCCTAAGTGGTTTCATTAGCTGCCTTTCTCTGCAGTATTCATGCTTCAAAAGATAACTGCAGAATAGTATTCCTCTGTAATGGCCAGTGTTCTCTAGGGAAAGAGAAATAATGATTAGAATGAATATAATATATATAATATTGTGTTAGTCAGCCAAAGGGATGCCTTCGCAATATATATCAATAATTGGTTGGTCTTTATAAAGGGTATTTATTTGAGCTAGAAGCTTACAGTACCAGGCCAAAAAGCATGAGTTTCTTCCCTCACCAAAGTCCATGTGTTAGAGCAAGACAGCTGCCAATGTCTGCCAGGGTTCAGGCTTTTTGGGTTCCTCTCTTCCCGGGGCTGCAGCTCTAGACTGTCAGGTGAATGGCTCACTTGTCTTGTCCTGGGGTGCTCCTCTCCAACATCAGAACTCTTTCTCAAAAATCTGCTTCTCAAATTTTCTCCCTCTGTCTTTTGCCTTGCCTTTTATACTTGAGACCACACCCACTGAGGGGTGGGGCTCAATGCCCTACTGACTTGGCCCAGTTAATGCCCTAATCTTAACCCAATCATGCCCAGCTGAACAGATCAGTTTACAAACATGATTCAATATGGATTTTTGGAATTCATAATTACATTGAACTGTAACAAATATAATATAAATTATATGAATTTTTTTCCCCTGGAATTGGTGCATGTGACTGTGGAGATGGGCAAGAACAAATTCTGCAGGGCAAGCTGCAAGCTGGAAACTCCATTGAAGGTTTCCTATGAATCCCCCAGGAGAAGCTGGCCTGCTAAATTATAGATTGAAATTCTCCCTCTGACTGCTGAGATTATTACTTCTGCTTTTAAGGCCTTCAATTTATTAGATTAGAGGTCTCTCATTGTTGAAAATAATCCCTCAATTGATTGCAGATATAATTAGTCATAAATGCAATCAAATTCCTGACTCTTTAAATCCTCACAGTAACAAACATATAAGTGCTTGTTTACCAAACAACAGGACATCTACTGAAATTTATATGTGAATTGAAACATCACAGTGCATCCCCTGTCAAGTTGGCAACCATACACAAATCTCTAAATAAAAACAATAAGTTGTATTTTCACCTAACAATGCTCAATTGTCCTGTTTATAACCCAAAACACTAACTTTCCCCAGAATAGGCTGTAAGTAATTGGATAGCATTCATTCCTGTATCTGATATCCTACAACAAATAATATAAAATGAAGTTCATGCAACTTACATCATATAAAAGGGGTTAAAATAGAGAAGAAAACAAAAATATTTGATTTATATATATACAAACACACATATAACAAAAAAAGAAGAAATATGTTTAACCATTACATGCCTCATTTCTTTAACTGATCATATGACCATAGCTTGTATTTATAACTACCTTCTTGAACTACTCATTCCATATTCCCTTTACTCTCAGCATTTCACCTCAACTGCCTGTGGTTCTTGTGGGAAAGGATGACTCAAACCTTCACTCCTGAAGTTTCTGGGTCTTTGTTAAACCCACCTTGATTGGGTTGTGGCAGTTTTCCATTGACCTTAATCACAGGCCATGGTAGTAGTAAGAGATGCCCTCGTGGAGCTCCTGGATTCCAGACAAACTCTTCTAAACCTACTTTGTATAGTAGCTGTCATATTTCCTCCTTGATAATCAAGATCCCTCATCCCAGCCCTTCCTTCCCATCTTTTCCTATTGACTCAGATGTAGAAGTCCAAAGTATCCAGGTAGCACTCTTAAGTTCCAGTTAAATAGAATAATCCCTCTTAGAATCTCTTGTTGGAAGCATCCCTCTTTTTGTAACTAAGAACTGTAAATCAGCAATGCTTAAATTTATAGGGACATGAAGCAGACTTCTTTTTTTGTGGATAATTAGGGGTAATAATGAGTGGTGCTATTCCCTTTCCATCCCTTCATTCTTGGGTATGGGAGAAAGAACACCATAGATGAATGCTGATTCAGAGCATGTACAGTCTCTTGGAGAACATTGTCACAGCCCTGCAAATTACTGCCACCCCTTTGACACTGTAATTGAGTCTTCAAAAGGCCATCCCTCCTTTCTATCAATCCAGCTGCTTCAGAATTATGAAGAATATGGTAAGACCAGTGTATTCCATAAACACGTGCCCATTCCACACATCATCTGTCAAGAAGTGGATTCCTTGATCAAAAGCATAAAGTGAGGAATGTCATGATGGTGATTAATGTGTTCTATAAGTCCATGGATGTTAGTTTTGGCACAAGCATTGCATGCAGGGAAGGAAAACCCATATCTGGATCATGTGTATACACTAGACCAAATAAACAGTGCCTTTTCCATGAGGAAAATGGTCCAATCGGCTGATCACCTCAGTGAATTGTGGCATATTGGAAGGTGATTATTGGTCTCGGCTGATGGCAGAATAGGCATTAAGCAATTGCTATTAGTGAGTGGAAGTCCATGTTGCTGGGACCATGCAAAACCCCCAACCATATCAACATGGCCACTTTTTTTCATGAGCCCACTGGTCAATGACAGGTGTGCCTAGGGAAAGAGACCAGCTGGTATCCACAGGTTAAATCATCATATTCCCTTGATTATTCAAATTTTACACTGTTGAAGTCACCCTTTCATGAGAATTCATGTGGGACTCAAATATCTTCATTCTTTTTGGCCACTGAGAAAAGTCTATACACATTCCTCTTCCACAGGCCTGTCACCAATCTTCCAACCATGTTCTTTCCAAGAATCTGACATTCCAACCAAAATATTGCAGACAACCCATGAATCCATATACAAATGCACCTCCAACCCTCTCTCCTTCCAAGTAAAATGAACAACCAGGTGTTCTGTTTGATGTTCCACCCACTAGGTGGCTTTCCCCTCATCACTGTCTTTAAGGGATGTCCCAGGAAGGGGATGTAATGTTACAGCTGTCCACTTTGGATATTACATGATTATTGTTCAGAACTGACTGTAAACCACTCCTGAGATTTCTCTTCTACAGTCAATTGATCATAAAGGACTCCCAGAGAGGCTTTATCTGTGGGCTGGGAAAAAGAAAGTCAGGTGACAGGACATTTGGGCCATTTCCTCATATAATTTACATGTGATTTCAGGGCTTCCTTGAGCACTATCTTGTATATGCCACTTCCTTTTTATGATGGAGTGCTGCTGTGCACATCCAAATTTATGGCTTGGTGGGATAGACGACATTCAGTTCATGCTAAACAACTCAGGTCTCACAAAAACATAGTATGTCATTGTGAAGCATTCAGTCTGTACTAAAGCAGAGTAGCAGGCCAAAAGCTGTTTCTCAAAAGGAAAATAATTATCTGCAGAGAATGGCAGGGCTTTGCTCCAAAGTAATGGTCTGGGCTGTGATTCTTTTATAGGGACCTGTCTAATATTCTAGAAAGTATCTCTATTTGTCACTATTGATCCTAACATCATTGGATCATCTGGATCATATGGCCTAAGTGGCAGAGCATATTGAACGGCAGAGGGGACCTGTTTCAGAGCCTCCACTTGCTCTGGTCTCCACTCAAATATAGCAGCATTTCAGGTCAGTCAGTAAATGGGGTGGAGTAGCAGTAGTCTAGAGTAGCTTCTACTTCTTGGTCACTAGGTCCAATCAACATGATAACATTAACATAATGGAAAAGTGTAAAGTCTTGGGAGAGGGAGAGATGATCAAAGTCCCTGCAGACAATATTATGACATAGGGCTGGAGAGTTGATACACCCCTGGGGAAGAATAGTGAAGGTATCTTGCTGGCCTTGTCACCTGAAATGAAACTGTTTCTGTGGTCCTTACTAATGAGAATTGAGGAAAAAAACATTTGCCATTTCAATAGCTGCATGCCAGATACCAGGGGATGTATTGATTTTCTCAATCAATGATACTATGTCTGGAAGAGCAGAAGTTGGATTTGCCACCTGGTTAAGCTTATGATAATCCACTCTCATCCCTCAAGATCCATCTATTTTCTGCAGAGTCCAAATAGGTGAGTTGAATGGGGTTATGGTGGGAATCACCATCTCTGCTTCCTTCAAGTGGTGGCACTAATCTCTTCAATCCCTAAAAGAATGTGGCTTTACTATTTTGCTAGTAAGAGTCAATTCTAGTGGCTTCCACTTGGCCTTTCATACCATAATAACTGCCATTACACAAGTTAGGCAACCAATGTGAGGATTGTGCCAGTTGCTGAGTATGTCTATTCCATTTATTGATCTGGTCTAATAACCACAAAATGGTTCTAAAGACCCACTGGACACACTGTGAGATGGACCTGAGATAAAACTCCATTAATCACCTCACCTCCATAATCCCCTACTCCAAATGGTGAACCACCAATATAGTGTCTCCCAGAATGAATGTCACTTTTGAACTGATGTCAATTAATCTCCAAAATGTCTCATTGTTTCCTTTTTCCCAATGCACAGTCACCATGGTGAAAAGCACTAGGTCTCTTTGGGGAAGGCCAGGAGGAGTTTAACAGTATAAATTTTTGCCAGTTTAGCAGGTACCTTCCCCAAGGGGAAACAACCTTCTCTTCATTCAAGTGATCTGGCCTTTAAAACTGTCTCAAGTCTGGGAATTAATTAAGGAGACATGACTACTTGTTTATGTAATTCAAGTTAGACTTCTTTTTTTTCACTTGATCTAGAGCTCTTCTGCTTATAATAATCAATTAAGAATTTAGTTGACTGCCCATGTCTTTCATATGCAGGTATGCTATGATCTACTATCTATCCAATACCATAAGCGTCTTTGTGTCAGGCATTTCTGATTGCTGCATTGAGTCTGCTCTCCTTTGTGGTATCCAAACCCACCTTGTCTATGGTGATTAAACTGCTGTCATTTGGCTTCTGCCAACCCAGGATCTGATCATCCACATTGTGTTTAAGACTTCAGGTCCAGTGACAGCAGTTCCACCAGTGATATTTGATCTACAGAGAAGAATGACCACAGAACATGATCATACAAACTGGCCTACATCCTCCGTTGTAGCATCATCCATGACAATTCCCAGGTACCCCCCACCCAAAAAAAAAGAAAAACCCTTATTACAATTGCTCTTCCCTCATCCTGCTCCCAAGTGTCCAATGACCCTGGCTCCACATAATTTTGCACTTTCTTGCATTGTATACATCATAAGTCTATATCAGGACTCCAACAAGTCCATTCTAGTCCATAGATGTTCCCCCAATCCTGAGAAGTCTGGAATGGTGATGTCCCCTCCACAATGCAAGGGATTATCCTGACTTCAGCTGCAGGCTCTCTGGATTCCCCTGCATAGCCGTCTTCCATCATCAACTCCCAACTA
>PVKH010043205.1:0-10750 GCA_004027955.1 Chaetophractus vellerosus | reverse complement strand
GGTACCCCAGCACGCTCTTTATCCACTGAGCTATCTAGCCGGGCCCCATCATTATAATCTTAACAACCCCAAGAAGGAATGGCATAATTCCCTAAATAGCAACCTTCTGGTACAAAATAGAAGATGAACATGTGATTGCTTCCTTTTCCTCTAAAAATCCTATTATATTCACTATAAAGAAGGGAAACAATGGAAATATGCCAACTAAGAAGGATGGGAGGGTAGCAGGTTCAGGTTGATTTCTGGAAGTCAGAAAACACATAACTCAGCATACCCAAAGGAGAAGACTGGGGTACAGATGGTAATCAAAAATCCTAGGGGAGCCCCAGATAGGATCAGGATGCCTAGTCAGCAGGGACCAAGGGAGAGGGGCAGAAGGGAGATAGATGGAAGCCAGTAGCCCTAACTGGCTCCACAGCTTTCCTCTTTTTTTGGCAGAGTGATTGGCAATCCAGAACTGCTTCCTAGGGAAAGGAAAGTCAAATTGTAAACTTTTTTTTGTAAGTAAATTTTTAAAATCTGCCCTGAGAGGAAAGGATCTTTTAATGTTGATGTTAGAGCCCTGTAGTAGAACTCATCTTCTGAAATTAAGGGAGAATTCAGGCAGGAGATGGGGGAGTGGAGGCATGGGAGGCTTCTCTGCCTGCATGCCCTCTAGGAATGCAAGTTGGCCCACTTTTCCATATAAAGCAGACTTCTCATTTAGTCAGACTAATTGAGACAGAGGCCTATTGAGGAAATAGACCTACTGCTCAAACAGCATAAAGGACATAAACCAGCTACCCACATCAATCAACAAAATTACTCATTATTAGATATGAATGGACAATCAAAATTTGCAAAGGACTTTGAGTCCACCATCAGTTTACAACAGATGGCCCAAGATAAACATTCAGTAGAATGGGCTCTGGCAGAAACCATGCAGACAAGAATATTACAAAATTTGTCCTATATCTTGAGCTGATTTAAGAAGTAATCACATGCATGTGCATGTGCACACTCACACACAGACTGATAGAAAGAAGGAATAATCAAAAAGCAAGAGAGCATATTTGTGAAATTAAAAATATTATTGCACAAAACATCAGTATAAGGACTAGGAAGAAAATTTCAGGGAAATTCTCAGGCTCTAAGAATGGCAAATAGAGAAAAGTTGAGATGTAGATGATTAACTCAGAGAGTCCAACACTTGATCCTCATGCATTCTGAACTCTAAGGAGAATGGAAAGGTAGAAATAATTTTAAAAATTATACCACATTTCAACAATTCTAAAATGACTTCAGTTCTAAAATGCATTATTATTTTATGTATCACTAAGGAAATAAAAGCTCAGGTAATGGAATTATAATACAATGTTTCATTTAACTTAAGGAATTTTTATTTTATAAATAATGTAAAGAGTTCTTTTGTATTTAGATACATATTTTATTATATAGCAATCTTCTTCATATATAAAAGTTAAATATTTATTAAATAAATTGCAAAATAACCTTAAAACATACTCAGAACCTGACTCCTTTAAATAGTTATGGGGCTCAAAATTGTTCATGTTTTTCATCACATTTTTGTCCATTATACCATCAAGAACTTTGCTACATGGGCATTACCAAACATCACCAAATAGTAATATTATCGTTTCTGGGATTTCCTTCCAAGCTACTGACTGACACCTTTTCTACAAGGTCTGATGCTGGAGCTGGCTCATGTGGCATGTGATAGGAAGCCCTAGCGTGTAGGGTGACTTCCTACTTAGGCTCCGCAACTCATGGTTGTTACTTAGCAAGAAAATATGGACTTTCACTCCTTCCTCCAAAGAAAAGTATTTGCTTCATTAATACCAAATTCCCACACCACACTCTTTTACTTCAACTTTTGGCATTCATATTAAATTTTTTCAATGTGAAATAATAATGTCATCTTAAGAAATCAACAGAGATGTTAATGGGTAAAAGTGTAGGGGGGGAGGGGGGATTCATAGGACTCCCCCTATATTTTCGATGTAACATTTATGTAATCTAAATCTTCGTTCAAAATAAAATAAATATATATTAAAAGAAATCAATGGCACTTACACTCAACACACATAGCATGGGCAATGAAGTGACAACAATCTGAACATCTGTGACTAAATACACAAATGCATGGGCAATGAATATTCTGTCAACACATGTTTTATTTTCAGAGGTTGTGAAAATGTATTTAAAAATGGGTCTCAGTGTGAAGTACAGTATCGTATTCAGCTTTTTCATCTAAGTTTTATTTATTTTTTTCTGTGCTTTGTCTGTCCAGGATTGAAAGAACTATGTTAAAGTTTAAATTTTTATCTTCACTGTGAATCATTCTCTTTTTTCTATGTCAGATGACAGTATTTCTCCATTTTAACTCATTTCCTTGAAGTCTACTTTTTCTGATATCCTTTTGTTTAAATTTGCCTGCTATATCTTTGTCCATCATTTCAAGTTTGTATTTTGTGGCACTTGTTTGAGATATGCTAATTGCAAACCAGATTTGATAAGAAACTGATTTTCATTTCCAATCTAAAAGATTTTTATCTTTTAACAAGGAAGTTACGTTTAGTTTGGTTATTAAATTTACACTATTTTGCCTTATCTCTTTTAGCTAATTTTATTTCTCATCATATCATACTATACCATGATTTTTCCACTATTTTGTTCAATCTCTTGTTAAGATGAAATGCATCATGCACACGAACATACATGTACAGTTAATGTTAATAGTAATTGAAATGAACACCTAATACGGACTACCCAGCTTTTGAGAAGTAGAACATCATAGATAACTTGGATGCTTCCTGTTGCCCTAACTGATCACATTCTTTTCCCTACCTCTGGATTTAATACGGTCCCATATTTTGCATTAATTCTTCTGTTCATCCTCTTTGGCTTTCCCACATATATGTATCTTTGAACAAGATAATGATCAGTTTGCCTGTTGTTGAACGTTTTACAAATGTAACTGGTGCTTGTTATTTTTGCTCTGCATTGTTTTAAACTGGTAGCTGTGATTAATTCATTTTCCCTAATGTGGTGTTCCCTGCAGGGCTACACAACTTCCAGAAGACACGGTAACGTTGTATTTATAAGAATGGTGCTTCACAGTTGAACAAAGTGGCCACCCCCTTTCCACTGGATAAATGCATATCTATTCAATTTAATGATTCTGGTTTTCCCTTTGTGTTTTTTTTGTTATGTTTTTTCTTGCTATGATAATCAATATTGCTATGAGCAGTATTTTACATGTCTCTTGAAAATATATACAAGAGTTTCTCTAGCGTCTCTAAGTAGGAGTAGAGTATCTAGTCATAGGGTATATGGATGCTTAACTTTACTGAGTGACACCAGGTTGCTTTTCTAAGTGGTTTTACCGGTGTTTACTCCCACTAGTCATTTGTAAGTTTCTATTGGTCTTTGCCAAGATTTGATATTTAAAGACATTGGCTTTATAATTTGGGGCTGTATAACCTCATTTTTATTTTTTAAGTTGTTTTCTTTTATTATTAATGAATTAATGAGGTGGCACAAGTCTTTTGTCCATTTTTCTATTGAGTTGTTTGCCCTTTTCTCACAGATTCTGTCATGAAAATATTTATACTTTGGATACTTATCCTTTAATGGTTAAATGTTTAGCAACCATCATCTTCTGGCTTTGCTTGTCTTTTTAAAAAAATAATATTTATGGTGTCTTAATTTGAATGTAGTTGATTTCACCAATTGTTTGCTATTATAATTACTGCTTTTCATATATTGTTTAAGAATCCTTTCCCTTCCATAAGATCAGAGAATATTCTGCTATATATTCTTGAAAGACTTTTTAAGATTTGATTTTCACAAGTATTTAATCTGTCAGTAATTATTTTTTTTCTATTTTTATATAAGGAAAAATCAGTTGTCCCTGCACACTATTGGACAGTGATTTCCCAGCTGGCCTCTGATGCCAGCTCTGTCACATCTCACAGTGCCATATCTGAATGAACTGCTTTGGGCTCCTCATTCTGCCCTGTTGGTCTGTTTGCCTATCCTTGTATGTAAGCCACACTATACTACCATAGCTGTGTAATGAGCGTTAATACATGATAGAGCAAATCTCCCCAACTTGATCTTTTTTTTTTTTCGGAAATGTCTTGATTATTTTTGGCTCTTTGCTTATTCATATCAATATCAAAATAAATTTGTCAAGTTCCACAGAATACATTCCTGGAGTTTTGATTAGAATTACATTGCATTTCTAGGACAATTGGGGGGGGAACTGACAATTATTCAACTCAAGGCCTTCCTCTTCATGACATGAAATATTTCTATTTATTTTGGTCATCTTCAATGACTTTCAATAACATTTTACACCTTTCAACATAACAGTCCGTCTTGCTTATCTTTTGTTAATTTTATTCCTAGGAACGTTATATTTTTAAAATTACCTTTTCTAGTGCATAATTTAAATTTTTCTACCCATTATTTTAGATGCATAAAAATGAAATTGACTCTTGTATAATAATGATAGCTGTCAGTTCTATGCTGTGAGCTATTGTACCAGATACTGTTCTAATCTCTACATACCCACACATTCTCTCAACAGCTCTATCAGGTGGCACCTCTTTTCTTACCCACTTTTCAGATGAAGCTGGGACACCAAGAGGGTTCACATCTTACCCAAGTTCCAGCAAGTACTAGAACCAGAATATGAACCCAGGCATCTGACCAGAATTGAAGCTTCTTTCTAGCACCAAGGCTACCTCTCGTCTGCTGTGCTAACATAATAATTCCTTGTGGTTTTCTGTGCACTCATGCAGTCACATAATCTAGGAATACAGTTTAGTTTTGTTAATCAAAGAATTATTTCTTTTAATGCTTTTTGCTAGCTGAAACCTCTCGTTCAATATTGAGTAAAAGTAGTGGACATTCCCCCTCTAAATCTGGTTTACTAAGGAATTTTCTCAAGAATAGTTGTTGAAGCTTAATGAAAGCTGTTTCTTCATCCTTCAAAATGTCCAAATCCTTTAATTTGGAGAGGCATAATCATGGATTCTAAATGCTAAACCAGTCTTTCATTCCATGATTGAACGTGGTCATGACTCATTATCTTTTTTACAAAGCTGCATTTGATTTGCTACTATTTAATTTAGAACATATCTAATATTCTTGAGTTGATGGGATTGGCTTGGAAGTGATTTTGGATGTGAGTTGAATGTGATTTTCCTTTCTTGTACAGTTCAGATCTGGGTTTGGTATTGAAGTTATAATATTAGTTGAAAAATGCTGCGTCACTTTGGGGGGGGCGTATATGGGAATCCCTATTTTTTTTTCTAGATTTATTTTTTTTACCTTATTTTTTTTTATTTATCCCCCATTCCCCCCAGATGGTTCTCTCGTCTGTCTGCTCATTGTCTGCTTGCCTTCTCCAGGAGGCACTGGGAACCGAACCTGGGACCTCCCACATGAGAGGGGAATGCCCAGCCAACTGAGCCACATCTGCTTCCCATGGGATGCAGAGTCTTCTGGCTTGTGGTCTCTGCTTGTTGCGGTGGAGGCGGCGTCTAGCTCTGTTGCAGTTGAGTCTAGCTCTGTCGTGACAGGAGATGGCATCTGCTCGTCTTCTTTTAGGAGGCACCGGGACCTGAACCTGGAACCTCCCATGAGGTAGGCGGGTGCCCAAGTGGTTGAGCCACATCCACTTCCTATCCTTCATTTTTAAAAATAATGTTAAGATATATGTATATATATTTTTTGTAAATCTGGGATTCTCGCTTTATTGTTTGTCAAAATTTATGTGTAAAATCATTCATGATTAGTGTTTTCTCTGTGGGAAAGTATTAAATTACTTAAAGCTTTAGAATGTTTACAGGACCATTCAGGTTTTCTTTTTCTTATGATTTGGTCTTGTAGATTACATATCTTCTTGGGACTTTTGTTTCACTCAGGCTTTCAAATTTATTGCTACAAGCTTGTTTGTAGCATTCTTTAATTATCTTGTAATCTCTGTTGCATCTATCCATTTCTCCTTTTCCGTGTCTATGGTGGTTATTTGTGCCATCTCTTTTTTATATTGATTAATCTTGCTGAAGTTTCATTTATCTTTTCAAAGAAGTAACTTCAAACTTTGTTGATCCTCTCTATTTTAGCTCTTGTTCCTGTTTCATAAATTATTATTTCATCTTTATCATTTCCTTTCCTCTGCATTATTTGGGTTTATTCCACTCATGCATTTCTAATTTCTTAAGCTGGATACTTAAGTCATTCTAGTAGCTTTACTTTTTAAATATCGGCATAGGAACCTACAAACCTCCCCCTAAATTCCATTTTAGCTGTACCCCCAAAGTTTTAGTTTTTTCTTTTTTCATTGAAGTATAACTTACATGAAGAAAAGTGCATGAATCATAAATAGCTACTTTTAACATTTGTCCACACCCAGATAAGCACCACCAGATCAAGATGTGAAGTTCCACTGCCAGATGTTTCCTCTTTTCTGACTTGGGCTAGTCAGAGTAGATTGGCTTCACCCATTTACTGAGTCTGCCGACCCATTAGCATATACTATATTTTCATTTATTTAGTGCTTTAAGGTGTCTCAACAAAATTCAGTAATTTTCCTATAGAATTATTACACATCATTTATTAAATTTGTTTCTAGGTCCTTGGTGTTTCGGGCTATTCTAAATGTATCATACTTTAACTGTATATTCTACTTGTTGCTAGTATATAGAAATACACTTTATTTTGTATAATTTAACTATTTTTAAAAATTTATTTAAGACTTGCTGAAACATTGCCAAAAATAGTGCAAATAATTCCTTCATTCCCTTATATCAGATTCCCCAATAATACAGTATAATCATCAAAATCAGGAATTTAACATTGATGCAATCCTAGGTACTCAATAGACCCTTTCCAAATTTCACCAGTTGTCCCACTAATGTCTTTTTTCCTTGTCCAGAATCCAACCTGTACTCACAGGTCACATTCGTTATTGCTTCTCCCTGGGGCAGCTGCCCATTCCTTCTTTGTCTTTCCTGACTTTGACACTTTGGGAGAGTTTTGTCCAGTTATCTTGGCATATCCCTCCATTTAAGGGTATCTGGTGCTTCACCTGAATTTGGGTTAAGCATTTCAGCAAGAATACCACAGTAGAATTCCCTTCTTAGTTTATCACATCAGGAGGAATGAAATGACAGTTTGTCACATTCTTGATGGTATTACCATTAATCAATTGAATAAGGTGGAACCTGGTAGGTTTCTCTGCTGTCCTTTTTAAATGAAATAAATATCTTGTGGGGAGATACAAGGAGAGTACATAAATATCCTGTTTCTCATCATACCCAATCGCTTTACCATCGTCAGTGACTCTTGCCTGAAATAATTATGGTTGTTTTATTTCCCAAGTGTTGCTTTTTTATTTCCATCATTCATTTGACAATTATCAAGAATTCTACTGTGTTTGGCAGTATGGGGCATGTACTACTTTTTTCAGTAATATGTGATAGAAATCCAGAGGTGAATGGATTAAATCATCAGGGGCCTTGTTAGCTCTATTAAGGAGTTTAATCTTTATTCTAAAAGCAATGGGAAATGACTAAAGCAGTGCTTCTTAACTTTTTTTTGTTCCACGGACCACTTTGCCAGTCAGGGGAAAACCACAGACCCCTTACTGAGTCCACACTATACTGTGTATTATTTAATATATATATCACACCTGCACCAACACCTCCCCACAAGAATCATGTTTTTTTTGAATTTCAATTCAAGCTCACGGACCCCTGGTTAAGAATACCTGGACTAAAGGCCGATCACAAAACCCAAGTCTTCTTCTACCTGGGCACACAGCTGGACCACTTTTCCAGGCTCCCTTGCAATTAGGTGTAGTCAAGATAATTGAGTTCCAGTCAGCAGACTGCAAACAGAAGTGATGTTTGTCACTCCCATGCACTGTCCTTTCTTCTCTTTTTCTTATTTTCCAGTGACCTTAGGGGCCAGGTTTAAAGGTGGAAGAAGCCTATGTCTCTAAATCATTTTTTTCCAAATATGGAAAAAAAACATATTTGGCTTTATGTGAGCAAGAAATTTAGATTTCTATTGTGTTAAGCTTCTGAGCCTATGGTTTATTTAATAGCCGCTTGTATCATCTAGATTTACTTGAAAAGTTTTTTATTAGAGAAGTTGTGGATTTACAGAGCACTCATGCATAAAATTCAAGATTCCCACACACCTCCTCACCAGCAACACCTTGCATTGGTGTGGAACATTCGTTACAATTGATGATAGCACTTTTTTGTGATAGTACTAATTTTTTTTAACAGTAGTTACCTTTGTTACAATTGATGAAAAATTATTAAAATAGTGCTATTAACTATCATCCATAGATTACATTAGGGGTATTTTTCCATATACCATCCTATTATTAGCACCCTGTATTAGTGTCATACATTTGTTTTAATTCATAAAAGAACATTCTTACACTTAACTATAGTCCATCACCTACATTAGGGGCCATTGTGTTATACAGTCTGAAGTTTTATCTTTTAATTTTCATTGTAGTAACATATACAACCTAAAGTTTCCCCTTTTAACCCCGTTTACTTTACCTATGAATTCATTGCTATTAATTACACTCACAATATGTGCTACCATCAGTATTATCTATTTCCAAACTTTTACAATCAATCCAAATAGAACTCCTGTACAAATGAAACATCAGCTCCCCATTCTCTAACCCCAGTCTATCCCCCAGTAACCTATATTCTAGATTCCAAGTCTATGGGTTTGCTTATTATAATTAGTTCATAATTGTGAGATCATACAATATTTGTCCTTTTATGCCTGGCTTTTTCACTCAGCATAATGCCCTCACAGTTCATCCATGTTGTTGCATGCATAAAGACTTCATTCCTTTTTATCACAGAATAATATTCCATTGTCTATATATACCACATTTTGTTTATCTTTTCATCTGTTGATGGACACTTGGGTTACTTACATCCTTTGGCAATTGTGAATAATGCTGCTATGAACATATTGTGAAAATATCTTTTTGAGTCCCTGCTTTCAATTCTGGGTATATACCTAGTAGCAGGATTACTGGGCCATATGGTATTTCTATCCTTAGCTTCCTGAGGAACCACCAAACTGTCTTCCACAGCGGCTGCACCATTTTTCCCAACAGCAATGAATGGAAGTTCCTATTTCTCCACATCCTCTCCAATACTTGTAGTTTTCTGTTTTTAATAGTAGCCAGTCTAGGGGTTTTGATTTGCATTTCCCAAGAGCAACAGGTACACATACCTGGGCCATCTGGGCAGCGGTTTCCTTTTGTTCCCAGGAAGACCATAGCCAGGGCAGAGGAGATGCTCACAGGAGAACCAAACATGCTATGTGAAGGGTTATCTTGACAGAGTATCTTTAAAAGATGGATGGCAGGGGTGCCATTTGCTTCAGAGACTCAGTCCACAGTGCAGTCTGGCAGTGAAGAATACAGTGAAATGCTACTTCAGTGCACCCCTAACTGTTTATTGACATAGTTCATGGCAATGTTGGAAGTGTACTATTTTTTTGCATCATAAGTTCATAAATATTTTAAGTTAGAGGAAAATGCATTTACTGTTGCTCTTCATCCAAGAAATAAATTCAAATTTTAAGGTAATTGGCTAAATGTAGTGGTGGCAGGAGATCAAACCAGCCTGAGCGCCTCGACTCAGTGGAACTGGCATGTGCACACAGACACACACACACAGCATCCTGAGAATAAAGCAGAAGGGAGCAGTGAACCCCAATCTTTTCTCCTAAAGACCAATTCCTCCCATCTCAGGGGGTGGATAGGGGTTGGGAAAGAGAAGAAGAAACTGACTGTACACTTCCTGGAACTGCAGCCTGGCCTCCATAGCACTGTGCTTATTCTTGGCATACATTTATGAAGAGCCCTTGTTAGATTTTCAGTTGTGTACCATTCTTGTCCTTCTATTTATCAGCTTGTACACAACAGTGTGGCTGCTATGATGATGGGCTGAAATGCTGGGGCCCAGAGATGGAACTTTACCCTCTCAATGGATGTGGGCAGTTTGTCCTGTACCAGGGGCAAGTGTCCTTGATCGCTGTATTAGCCAAAGAAGTACAGATGCAAAGTACCAGAAATTTGTTGGCTTTTATAAAGGGTATTTATTTGGGGTAAAAGCTTACAGTTACAAGGCCCTGAAGAGTCCAACTCAAGGCTGCTTTCTCACCAAAGTCAGTTGCCACATGTTGAAGCAAGATGGCAGGTGCTCTCTGCCTGCTCTCTCCTTCCTTCTTCCTCTTAAGGCTCTGTGGGCCCAGCTTCTTCTAATCTCAGCTGTAGGGTGGCATAGGGCTCATTTCTCAGGACTTCCTGTATCAGTCTGGCATAGGGCTCGTTTCTTTCCAGGCCTTATCATCTGCTCAGCTGCAAACTGTCAGGCAAATGGCTCTTCTCTCCCCGGGGCTCCAGACTCAAAACTGAAAAAGTTCTCTCTCTTCTTCTTGTGTCTTCTTCTTTGTGTCTTTTTGAGTGAGTGTCCATTTATATTGGCCCACCAAGGGGGTGGAGACTCAGTCCTGAGTCACACCCTACTGACATGGTCAAAGCCCTAATCATTTATCAAGTAAACTTAAAACCTTTGAATTTAATACAATCAAAGGGTATCACACCCAGAGGAACAGACCAGTTTACAAACATAATTTTTCTCTTTTTGGAGATTCATAAATAATATCAAACTGCCACAATCCCCCA
>PVKH010043204.1:0-10744 GCA_004027955.1 Chaetophractus vellerosus | reverse complement strand
GTGGGAGGTCCCGGGTTTGGTTCCTGGTGCTTCCTAAAAAGAAGACAAGCACACAACGAACAGACACAGAGAGGAGACAGTGAGCGCAAACATCGAGGCTGGGTATGGGGGTGGGGAGAAATGAGTAAATAAATGAATCTTTAAAAAGATCAATATAAGCATTCGGGAATGTTGAAATGGATTTACAGATAGACATACAACTGGGCAGTTTCCACAGAGCACTAGTCATTTGCATTCAACTGGCCAAAATGTATTTGCATTTCTCTGGATAAGAATCATTTGCATTATTATCAGTTTTCTACAATTTACTGGGTTGTAAAATAACACAAGGACAGTGGTAACTCAGAAGGTTGTGCTAGACAGGACATCCAGTCATCTTTTTTGTTTGTTTCAGTCTTTTACAATTTTTCTTGCGATTAGTTGGCAACAGTTATTTTCATTTTGTCTTTTTACTGTTTGTTGTTTTTTTTTCGGCCATGCAAAAGTTTTAAATTTTTATGAAATAAAATTAATATTTCCTATTATTACTTCTGGATTTTGATTCATGAGAAAGTTTTCCTTGCTCCCAGATTAAAGAGGACTCCACTCCCCCACCCCTTTTTATGTACTTCTGTGATTTCATTTTTCACTTTTTTATCTGATCCTTTAAACATTTTCCTGGGGGTATGGTAGAGGAATGGCTCCAGTTTTATCTTTTTTCATAAGGTAATCCAGCCATCCTAACACTTGATATTAAAATGTACATCGTTTTCACATTGCTTTGAAATGCCACCTTTATCAATCTCTGAATTTTCATATGCAGCGGGTCTATTTCTAGTTTTTCTATTCTGTTGTGAGTCTGTTCATGTGCCGTACCACCTTTTAATTATAGAGGCTTTGTTTGTTATAATATCTGGTAAGGCTACCCCTCACCTCATGGCTCATCTTTTTTAGGGATTTACTGTTGTCTCTTCCTTGTTTAGTCTTCCAAGAGAATTTAATAATGAAATTGTCAAGCCTTAAAAAAATCCTCAAAGTATTTTTGTTGGGATTAAGTTAATTATATAAATTAGGGAGAACAGCTATCTTGATGATGTTACGTTTTACTATCCAAGAATATGTCAGGATTAAAGTTTTACGATTTCCTAAGCTTATGTATACATATTTTACTTTTTTGTTATTTTAATTGGGTCTTCTTTTATATTTTGTCTTCTGTTTTTTGTTTAAATATATGAAAGCTGTTAGTTTTTGTATGCTACGTTTCTAACTTGTTAATTTACTAAATTCTCTTATTGCTTCTATAGTTTTTTTTTTCCATTGATTCTTTTGGGTTTTCCCAAAAGATTATATGTAATCATGCAATCTGCATTTAGAAATACTTTACTTCTTCATTTTCACTTTTGAAACCTTAGATTGCATACTTTAGTCTAACTTCATAGGCCAGTAATTGCAACACAGTAGTTGAGACAGTGGGCATATTGATCTTTTTCCTGACTTTAGGAAGAAAATCTTTAGTCTTTTCCTATTAAGGAGGATTCTGGCTTTTGGGATAAGGTATTTCTATCTTGTTATTTTAAAGAAGTATCCATCAATACCTATTTTAGTTAGTGTTTCTAACACAGGGTTCTTAGCTAGGGGTCCGTGGAAAGATTTCAGAAGGTCTGTGAGCTTGAATTGAAAATTCAAGAAAACATTCTTATGAGGATGCGTTGGTGTGGGTGTGATATATTTATTAAATAATACACAGTATAGTGTGGACTTAGTATGATTTTTATTTTGATGTAGCATGTTCTGAGTGCAGTGGATAACTGCCTGCAAAAAGGTTAGTAAGGGCATCAGATGTGGCTCAAGCAGTTGGACTCCTGCCTCCCACATGGGAGGTCCTGGGTTCGGTTCCTGGTGCCTCTTGGAGAAACAAGAACAAGCAACAAGCAAAACAGACAAAAAACCCAGCTCAGGAGAGCTGATGAGGCTTGGTGGTTGAGTGCCAGCTTCCCACATACGGGGTCTCGGGTTCAATCCCAGCCCCTAGTACCTTAAAAAAAAAAGGTTGGTAAGCATGGCAGAGATGGTTTTATGATGCTGTGTGAAAATTCAAATTTCTAAATGTTTGCCAAAAATGACCATTTGAACAGATGTTGAATCATGTTTGGTTATCAGGTATTGAAATTATGGGAAAGTTGTAGAACATAATTTTGAATAAACCTAAAATTTAATTTAAAGACATGCTGATGTTGAGTGTCTTAAAACTATCTGCTGCTGTTTTCTGAGAAGGGGTCTGTGGTTTTCACCTTACTGGCAAAGGGGTCTGTGGAACAAAAAATGTTAAGAACTGCTGTTCTAACACTAATAGCTGTTGAATTTTGTCATGTCTTGTCTGCATCTATGGAGATGGTCATATGACTTTTCCTTTGCTCCACTAATACCAAATTTTTAAAAATATATATATTAAAAAATTTTTTTTCCCCAAAATTTTAATAGATGTCTTCTTATTGAAATTCTCTTGTCTTAGAATCAATCCCATTTGGTCATGAAGAATTGGTCTTTTAATGTGCTGTTTTGACTTCTGTTTGCTGGTATGCTTTTAAAGATTTCTTGCATTGATAGTCCTAAGAGAGACTGGTCGATAATTTTCTTAAATGGAATTTTTCAGGTTTAGGAATCTTATACTTATTCATTAAACAAAATTGGAAGGTTTTCATCCTTTGCTTTGCAATAACATAATTAGCATTGATATGATCTAATCTTTAAAGGTTTGTTAGAATTACCCTTGAAATTAACTGGGCCTGTTTTTTGTGTGTGGAGGGGGGAGGGCACGGAGATTTTAACTCCTTTCTCTGTTTCTCCTGTGGTAATTGGTGTGTTAGACTTTGTATCTAGAGAATCAGTAAGTTGTAGTCTTTTGAAAAATTACCCACTCCTTCTGGGTTATCAAATTTATTTGAATAGAGTTGTGCAGTGTAGTCTTATGATTATATTTCTTGTTTTAATGGTTATTTCCCTGTCATCATTCTAATTTTGCATATTTGTGCTCTTACTGTTTTTATTTTCCTTGATTAGATTAAGTAGTGGTTTGTCTGTTTTGTTGATTTTTTTTTTAAGAACCCAGTTTTAGATTTTTAAATTCCACTAATTGTGTTTTTTGTTTTTTTTACTTTTTTTTTGCTTTATTTGTAATGATTCTTTTCTTATGTTTCTTTTGCTTTACTTTATTCTTTTCCTAGCATTCTGTTTGGCATTAATTCATTTTTATTTTATTGATGTAATTATTTATTGCTGTAAATTTTTCTAACTGCTCTAGCTGAATCCCATATAGTCATATGTTTTCCTTATTGTTACTTTAAAGAAATTCTGATGTTTTATTTTGGATTTTCCTTTTGAACCAACAGTTTTTTAATAGTTTTTTTAAAAATTTTAATTACCAAGTGTGGTGGGTTCTTATTTTTAAAATTTTGTTATTTCTAGTTTTATTGCATTATAGTTAGATACATTTATGTGTATTATCTCTTTTCTTTGGAATTCATTGAGGTTTTATTTGTAGCTTAATATATGGTTAGTTTTCATGAATGTTTTATGTGTTCTTGAAAAAAGTACATTCCCTTTTATTAGGGTTAGAATTATGCACATGCACACAAGTGCATATCACACATATACCTTACTGATTAAATTGGTTATATCTTTTATAGCCTCATAGATTTCTTGAATCTAGAGAAGAATGTTTATTAGTTTGTTTCTATCTGTTTCTCCTTACATCTGTGGTTTCTGCTTTCTGAAAGTTGATTGCTGAATTGTTGGGTGAATTAATATTATATCTTTATTTTGAATTGTAGTCTTTAGCGTTATAAAGCACTAAAATCAGATGTGTATAGCTCAATGAATTTTCTGTTTTGTTTTCTATGGTGAATAATGTTCTCTTTTTTGTTTGTTTGTTTTAGCGAATTTCTCCTTGACTGTAGATCTCATGGAAAGGACTTTAGTAGGGCATATAGTTCATCTCATAAACTATTAGGTAAAAATCACATTAGTCTGATAGTTTTGTTCAGTTTTCTAAAGTCCACTAGGGAAGCAATCTACAACTGCTTTCATTAATTTATTTAATTGTTTAAGCTTTTAAATGAAAATTTATTTTAGCAATTGAGTGTGTTATTCTAAAGACATTTAAAAATTATATATATTGGGTGTTTCCAGTTCTCATTTTTGCATTTACCAAGTAACACAAAAGTCAACAGGAAAAGACAGCTTCTTGGTCAGGAGTGTAAAAACAGGAAGGAGGAAGTCTATTGCAAATCTGTGTTAACTGATTATCAATTCAGGTTTCACCATAGAGGATGTCCATTAACGATCATCAGTGTGCTATGTTGTTTTCCAGAAATACAGTGAATGTTAATGCCAATACTTAGAACATAACCCTACTTTTAGGAAATAATGTTAACTAACACACTGCACTAGGCTCTTTCCTATGCATAGGAACAGGATACTGTTAGTGAGAACAAGTCATAGAAATTGCACATAGAGGAAAAGAAGGCAGGTTCAGGACATCTGAGATATGGGGCAAATCATCCTTCATTTTTTGTCTTTGCTTGATCTTGATGCTTTGACAGGTCATATGATCTTTTAAGATATGATTGTATCTTTTTTAAAAAATTAGAGTATGCCAACTCTGTCATTTAAAAAATGTTTGATGGAATGTCTTCAATTGAATTAGAGGAAGCACCTGGGCATTATTTTATAAAATATTTTAAGAGTGCATGTAACACCCTAGATAAAATGTTCTATGGGAAAATACACAGAAGACAAATATTTTGTAAACAAGAAATCTTTTTCTATATTCTGTGATGGAAGAAATTGGATTCTGTGTTTATAGTCTTTTTTCCTCCTGGGGTTTCTAGAAACTCTTAGTTCCTTTGTGATTATAGGATTGCTTGATACTTAACTAATTTTGATGCTTACCTTATCCTGAACTCTTTATTTATGAGTAGAATATTGTGGATGTTTTGAAAAAAATTGAAAATGTTTTGTAAAAGCTAGATAGTATTATGTTATTTTAAAAATTATTATCATTTTGGTAAGCTGCTTGCATGCTGTTTTCCTTAGGAGTTTATTAGTGTAAACTATGCCTGGAGACCCTGTAAAGCAATCAGTTTCTGGATTATTCTGTGATAGTGCTCCCCAGGATTTATTTATTTATTTATTTATTTATTTATTTATTTATTTACTTATTTACTTATTTATTTATTTTTAGGAGGTACCTGGGATTGAACCTGGGATCTCATACTTGCGAAGCAGGCACTCAACCACTGAGCTCCACCTGCTCCCCCTAGGATTTTTTATGTAATGGCATACGTAGGAAAGTATATTGAGTGCTGAGATGATCATTACTGTGGTATGCCTGTAACCTTTTCAGTGGGAAAGATGTGCTCTAATGTGTGGGTCAGAGGAGGAGTTTTAAAAACTTTAGATTTGTAAGAAATTTGTGTGGGTGGATGTGTCTTAGTTAAGGGATTTATTTTATTTTATTTTATTTTAGCTGTATATAATGGTTTTAATTTCCTAGGCTGCTCAGAGCAAATACCAGGAAATGGGTTGGGTTAAACAATGGGAATGTATTAGCTAACAGTTTTGAGGCCAGGAAAATGTCCAAATCAAGGCATCATCAAAGCGATACTTTCTCCTCAAAGACCAGCTCTGCCAGGCAATCCTTGGCTCCTCTGTCACATGGTGAGATATATAGTAGCGTTTGCTGGTTTCTCCTTTCTTTCCTGGGTTTCATTGATTTCACCTTCTTGCTACCATGGCTTTCTTTCTCTGTGTCTGAACTTCATAATCAGGGACTCCAGTATTAAGATTTAGAACCATCCTCACTGAGGTGGGGCACACCTAAACTGAAGTAACCTCATCAAAAGGTCCTCCTTACAATTGGTTAACACCCACAGGAGTGGATTAGATTTCAGAACATGTTTTTTCTGGTGATACATACAGCTACAAACCACCAGAGTAACCCAAACCAACTTGAGTTAGCATAAGAAAAGTAGGAAAAAAAAAAAGTGGAAAGATACTGGAGTATCTCACAAAATCCTTGGGCAGCCAACCTTCTTAAAAGGCTGAAATGAAGAAGTTAGGAAACCCTTAAGAAACCGAGACGGAGTTTCTTACCGTTTCTTCTTAATGCTTCTCTCTATAAATTTCATTCTCTCTCTCTAAAGTCTGGCTTTAAATTCTTCTTTCTGCACTTGGTGGAAAATGATCACCACACCTTCTGGTTATCACTTAGGCACATACAATAATTAGCTGGCTATCTTTGAATTCCAGCTCAGAATTCCTGAAAGAATGTATTTGATTCAACCAGTTTCAGTCAGTTGTATGCTCTTGGTGCAATGTACAAGACTGGAGGAGAGGGTGCTCCTTATGCACTGTGTGTATTACGGTAGTGTTTGTGCACTTTGCTGGAAAGAAGATCCACAGCTTTCATCAGAATCACAGAGGAGGGCCTTGCCATCCCCAGGCTCCTACCCAAATAAAGATTAAATAAAGATTAAGACTCACTACTATAAGAGTTACAATAGGGGAACCAGCTGTGGCTCAATTGGTAGAGCCCTGGTTTACCACAGGGGAGGCCCTGGGTTCGGTTCCTGGGGCCTCCTTGAGAAGGCAGGCCGCCGCAGGCAAGGGCAGGCCGCCATGGGCAAGGCAGGCTGCTGGGAGCAGGCAAGCCACCACGCGGTGAGCTGACTCGGCGGGATGCCGCAGCAGGGGGAGACAAGCAGACACAGAAGAACGCAAAAGCAAAAATGAACACAGCAAGAACAAGCAGCAAGGGGGAGATATATAAATAAATAAAAAATAAAAAGTCTTAAAAAAAAGTTACAATAGTATCTTCATGCTTACAACACATACCTTTCATATCAGTCAAATCATTTGATTGTCTTTTTCACAATGCCACATTACCTGCGTGTCTTTACCTGTGATTGAATACCCTCATCCTTATTTCTGTACCTATTCAATTATTTAATTTATCATTGAATTCCCATCTTTGGTCCTATTTCTTCCGTGAAATTTTTGCATCTTAGAATACTGCGTTCTACATAGATGTATAGAATAAAAATTTTTTTTCTATGTTTGAATCTTATAGCATGGATTTTCTTTTAAGTTACACAGTGTCATATAGTATATAGCTGGGAATGAATGTCAGTTTTCATGTATGTCTTACATGCCTAATGAAATTGTCCCTGGGGAAGCAGATGTGGCTGAAGCAGCTGGGCGCCTGCCTACCATATGGGAGGTCCCGGGTTCAGTTCCCGGTGCCTCCTAAAGAAGACAAGCAAGACGGCATGAAAGCAAGCTGACGTGATGGGCTGGTGTAGTGAGCTGACGCAACAAGATGACGCTGTGAGATGACGTAACAGAGACACGGGAAACACGAGAGACACAACAAGCAGAGAGCGGAGGTGTAACTCAAGCGATTGGGTGCCTCCCTCCCACATGAAAGGTCCTGGTTTGGGTCCCAGTGCCTCCTAAGAAGAAGATGAACAGAGAACAGACAGCAAGCGCAAACGGGCGTGGGGGGGTTTTGGATGGGATAAATAAATAAAATAAATCTTTTTTTTTTCTTCTCCTTCTTTGTGCCACATATCCCCCCCTCTCTGCTTGCTCTTGCCATGTTCATTTCTCTGTGTTCTTCTGTGTCTGCTCTGTCTCCCCCCGCTGTGGGGACGCGCTGAGTCAGGTCACTGCGCAAGCAGGTCTGCTTCCCTTCACGGGCGGCTCTGCTTTTGTTCATGGGCAGATCTGCTCTGTTCGCGGGCGACTTGCCCTGCCTGTGGTGGCTTTGCCCAACCCGTAGCGGCTTTTCTTGCCCTGCCCATGGCGGCTCCGCCCACGGTGGCCTGCCCTTCTCAAGGCGGTCTGCCCGCCCAGAGAGGCCCCCGGGAACCGAACCTGGGGCCTCCCATGTGGTGAACCGGCACCCTATCCACTGGGCTACAGCCGGCCCCCTAAAATAGATCTTTAAAAAAAAACAAAAACTTTCCTGAAGCCTGTAATTGACATACACATCTGGTTAATTTCCACTGTGTTACATAGCTAATGGCATGAGCACAACAGACCCTCAGTAAATACTTTCTGAATTGAATTAATGAAGAACAAAAACCTTCATTATAAAAAACATGAAAAATATAGAAGAATAGAGGGGAGAAAAATCCCTTTTACATACTGCTCGAGGATAATCATTGTTGACTATTCTAATTTTTCTATGTATAGTAAGAATGTAGTACATATTTGTTGAATATTTGTTGAATGAAATCATGATATTCACCTGATTGAAATTTGAGTATTTTTGAATGGTTATGATTACATTGTATATAATTTCATTCTGTTTTCTCCATCAAATGAAAATATCTTTATTGTTTTTTTCTTATATAAAAGTAATAGATATCCATTTTTTAGGGAAAAATTCAGAACAATATGGGAATGTATATGTGTAAAAAATTCACTTAAAACTCTGTTAACCAAAGATACTGGATTAATATTTGGTATATATATTTCCCAGTTTTTTCCTGTGCATATATGTGTGTATATATCTATATTTGTCTATATCCTTTTTGAATTTAATATTCTAACATCTATTTTAATGTTGTTATAACATCTCTAAGGCAAATTCTTCATGGTTGATTAATGTGTCAGGGTACATATATCTTACTTTAATTTTTCCTTATTATCACACATTTAGGTGGTTTTGTGAAATTCTAATTAATACTAACTCTAAAATAGTTTCTTTGTCAGGATCTTTGTTCCTGGAGGTAAAAATGATCGTGTAGGTAATAATAGGTAATAGCTAACATCTATTGACTATTTACAATATTCCAGTCACCGTTTTAAATACTTAAATGTACTATTTCATTAAATCTTCACGGGGTTGCAAATGAGTTCCCAGTATTATACCCATTTGGCAGATGAGGAAATTGAGGTAGAGATATATTAGATCATTTGCCCTAGGCACTCAGTAAGTGGTTGAGCCAGATGTGCATCCAGGCCTTTTGACTCTAGAACCTACACTCTGTAATTACTATGCTTTGCTATCTAATCTAGAGTATCAGATAATGAAAGTTGCAATATCAAAAAGTTATTAAGCACTAAGTACTACTGAATTGTTCAATATAAATTAGTTAATTTTGTGTGATGTGAATTTCACCTCTATTAAAAAAAAATCGTAATCATTACATTTTAACTAAAAAGTAGGGAGAGGTTATGTTAAGGTTGGGAGTGGTAAGGAATGTGACCAAAAGTGTATTCAGGGAGGGGAGGGTCCTATTGGAACTTGTGCTAGATCAGAGGAGCTCATATCTTGAAATTAATAAAGTTACATATGTCCCTTCTTCCTCGGCAAAGATAGGCCTCAAGTAGCTTTAGTGAGTCCAGTCTCCAGTTCTTTCGGTTCAGGAGATTGGGGGAGTGGGGCTGCTTGGTGCAAGAAAAATCACTGACCTTTTTACCCTCTCCATGCCTTTTTTTTCAATTCTAATTAATAGGGGGAAAAAACCCCAAAGAATGTGATTTTTCTCTACCTTCCCTTTTCATTCTTACCCTTTTCATTCCCAAGGTAAAAAAAAAAAAAAAAAAAAATCCTAGTTTGCTTTTACAGCTCTCCTACTATAGAGGGCTGGTTTTTTTAGTTTGGTAGAGCAGGCCTAATATGTATGCATATGTAGGAAATGCATAATGTGTATGAATTGTCGATATTTTGGTATTGCCCACTTCATTTTAAAGGAGCTTAATTTTGAGAGAATTCATTAATAGAAGTATTGCCATAGTAATAAGAAAGATACTGTGGAAATTAGCAGTGCCATATTACTGAAATATTTAAGGTAAATAATTCAGTAAATGAATATCGAAATGTTTGGTGACTTTTGCACTGAGCTCCTTTTACCTTTTTTCCCTGTGGTATCATATACCACATTCCTTTTGAGTCCAGGACTTGGACTGTATACCTGTCTGTAATCTTTTAGTAGTCACATGATGTTGAGGAAGTCCTTTTAATTTCTCTGAGCATTATTTCCTTCATCTGAGAGGTAGAAGTAAAACCAATTACCCTTTCTATTTTCCCAGAGTTCTTGGGATTAAATGAGATAGCGTATACAAAATTGCTTTAAACATTGTTTTAAATTAAAAAAATTTAAAAACTTAAAATTTTTGTTTTATTATTTATAGTTTGCTTTAAGTGGGCAGAGAACTGCTCCCTTCATCTTCTTGTTTTCTCTACTGTTCTGCAAAACTGAAATTGCCAATAGATAATGGACTGTGTGGCAAAGATCAATAATGGGAGTTTGAAATCAGGCTTACATTAGGGTAACCATGTTTCTGTTTCTCTCCATATTTATTTTGAATATACTTATTTGCAAAATTCTTTGTCTTTTGGAAAAACACATAAAAATTTAATATATGTAAATATAAATGTATAAATAAATACATTTTTAAAAAATAAATACATTTTGAATCCTTTCTTCCTAAGTTTAAATTAAATACATTTGAATCTGGCTTTCCTTTTTCCCCTTTATTAGAGAAAGTTGTGCTTTATAGAACAATCATGCATGAAGTACAGGATTTCCATATACCACCCCACCTTGCATTCGTGTGGAACATTTGTTATAATTGATGATAGCACGTTTTTATAATTGTACTATTAATTAAAGTCCATGGTTTACCTTAGGGTTCACTGTGTGTGTAGTATAATTCCATGGATTTGTAAAAATTAATTCTGTTACCGTACATA
>PVKH010043203.1:0-10742 GCA_004027955.1 Chaetophractus vellerosus | reverse complement strand
AGCTGATTGGGGACGGGAGCCTGCCCGGGTGGTCTTTTCTGGGAGCCTGTGCAACGAGAGTCTTGGGTGCATCCATCTGGAGGGAGCTGGATGGTGAGGTGGACTGCTCAATATAAAATAAGTTGTTTTTCCCCATCTGGAAACACAGGCGGCTAAACCCTATTCTTCGGGCAGGGAGCTGGGCAGCCCCAAGTGCCACAGGTAGTCCAGTGAGGGGGAGCACACTCCGAGAGTGGGCAGGTTCTGGCAAAGGGTGGAGAGGGGTTTCCTTTCTTTGGGTTTGGTCACCAGGACCCCCTAGCAGTTTTTGGGAGTGAATTAGCCAGCTGGAAGTGGTGCTGAAGTGGTGCTGGGCTGAGGGGAGAGGCAAATCTTCAGTGCACGGCTAATTTACCTAACCGTGAGACACAGAGTCTAGGCTCAGGAAGGGGCAGAGCCAGTAATTTTACAGCTCCGAGCTGAGTAATACAGTCTCAGCTCCCCTTGGGGCGGGAGGGGGGGGGGCAGGCAGTGGGAAGTAGTTGATAAGTCTCCACGAGCCTATTTGGGGTCCCCTCACAGGAGGGGGTGGTCCAGAAGAGGTGTTCTTTTAGGACCCTTATTTCATCAAAAAAAAAAAAAAGAGAGAGAGAAAAGTTTTGACTTAGTTTAATCGATAAATTCTGCCTCAAATCCTGCAGAGAGAAGACTGCAGGGTAATTGATTAATGAACTCAGGCTGAGAGGCTCCACAAGGCCCCAAGAAGGAACGCTATTCTTCCTTTGCTTTGTTTGACTGCATGCTTGTGTGTTTGTTTGGTTCTTCTTTGTTTGTTTGCTTGTTGCTTTTCTTTCCTCTCCCCTCTTCTCTTTTGTATATTTATATTTATTTTTATTTCTATTTAGGTGCTGCTAGCTTTTTTCTTCTTTGCCGATCTTCTTCTTCCTTGACTTTCCATTCTCTGTGTATAGTGATTGTGTCTACCAACGCTATCTCTTCCCCTTCCTTCATATTTCTACCTTCAGCTTTCTGTTGTGCTTCTTACATTCCACCTTTTTTCATTTGTCCTCAACTTCACGGGTGTCAACTTCTATCTTGTCTATTCTGTTCTCTTTTTTTTTTTTTTTTTTTTGGTTTTAGCTTTTTTTCTCTCATCCTTTTCCTTACTGTATTTCTGTCTCCTCATCATTCTGGCCTTATAAATCATTCTATATATTTTTCTCTATTTGATTCCCCATTCCATTGTAGGCACTCCACATTTTTCCCCTTATTACTTTACACTGCCTACATGAGTTAAATATTCAGTTTACTAAGTCTGATACGGCCCCTCTTCTAACTTTTATCAATAGTACTATTATCCCTTTTGATTCCTCTGGCCCTAACATTTTTCCTTCAAGGGAACATGGAAAAAAGCAAGGAAATACAAAAAGAGGAACAAAATATCAAAGAAAAAAACTTAACACACACACAGAACTACAATCTAAATAAAACTCTAGAGCAGAGAGAGAAGCTGATCAACTGAACCAACCCATCAAGATAAAATGATGACCAGAGGGCAACAAAAAATTACAAACCATACTGAGAAACTGGAAGACATGGACCATTCCAAAGAAAAAAACAAAAACCAGGAAGACATGCACTATCACCACTCTTATTTAACATTGGCTTAGAAGTACTTACCCGAGCACTGAGGCAAGAAAAAGATATAAAAGGCATCCAAATTGTAAAAGAAGAAGTGAAAATTTCATTATTTACAGACAACATGATCCTATATGTAGAAAGCCCCGAGAAATCTTCAACAAAGCTTCTAGAACTTATAAAGGAGTTCAGTGACGTCGCAGGCTATAAGATCAATGCTCAAAAATCAGTAGCATTTCTGTACACCAATATCAAGCAATTTGAGGAGGAAATCAAGAAAAAAATACCATTTACAATATTAACAAAAAGAATCGAATACCTAGGAGTAAATTTAACTAAAGATGTAAAGGACTTATATGCAGAAAACTACACAACATTGTTAAAGGAAATCAAAGAAGTTTTAAATAAATAGAAGAAAATTCCCTGCTCATGGATAGGAAGACTAAACATCATCAAGATGTCTATCCTACCCAAACTAATCTACAGATTTAATGCAATCCCAATGTTACAGTTTGATGTAATTGTGAAATCCAAAAATCCATATTGAATCATGCTTGTAAATTGATCTGTTCATCTGGGCATGATTGGGTTATGATTAGGGCTTTAACTGTGCCATGTCAGTAGGGCATTGAGCCCTGCCCCTCGGTGGGTGTGGTCTCAAGAATAAAAGGCAAGGCCAAAGACAGAGGGAGCAGATTTGAGAAGCAGTTCTGATGTTGGAGAGAACACCCCAAGAGTAGAAAAGTGAGCCATTCGCCTGATAGTCTACAG
This sequence comes from Chaetophractus vellerosus, assembly GCA_004027955.1. Lineage (NCBI taxonomy): Eukaryota > Metazoa > Chordata > Mammalia > Cingulata > Chlamyphoridae > Chaetophractus > Chaetophractus vellerosus. The sequence continues at coordinate 8,354 of PVKH010043203.1, read as the reverse complement.
CTGACCTTGTGGAGAAAACAGAGTAACTAAGCCTGGAGAGAAATGCAGCCCCAGGAAACCAAGAAGCCTGGACCCTGGCAAACACCGGCAGTTGTCTTGCTCCAACACGTGCCAGTGGACTTTGGTGAGGGAAGAACTTATGCTTTGTGGCCTGGTAACTGTAAGCGTCTACCCCAAATAAATATGCTTTATAAAAACCAACCAATTATTGGTATATTGCAAAGGCATCCCTTTGGCTGACTAATACACCCAATAAAAATCAACACTGTACTTTTTAAGGAATTGGAAAAACTAACTACAAAATTTATTTGGAAAGGTAAGAGGCCCCGAATCACCAAAGACATATTGAAAAAGAAAAATGAATTTGGAGTTATCACACTACCTGACTTCAAAACATACTACAAAGCTACAGTGCTGAAAACCACATGGTATTGGCACAAGGATAGACACATTGACCAGTGGAACCGAATTGAGAGTTCTGATACAGATCCTCGCATATACAGTCACCTGATATTTGACAAGGCCACCAAGCCACTCAGTGGGGAGAGAATGGCCTCTTCAACAAGTGGTGCATGGAGAACTGGATATCCATATCCAAAAGAATGAGACAGGAACACCATCTCACACCCTATACGAAAATTAACTCAAGGTGGATCAAATATCTAAACATAAGAGCCAAGACCATAAAAACCTTGGAGGATAATGTAGAGATGCATCTACAGGACCTTGTAATAGGAAATGGTTTCATGGACTTCACACCCAAAGCACGAGCAGCAAAAGAAAAATTAGGTAAATGGGATCTCCTCAAAATTAAAAACTTTTACACCTCAAAGGAGGTTATCAAGAAAATAAAAAGGCAGCCTACCCAATGGGAGAAAATATTTGGCAACCATATATCTGATAGGAGCCTAATATCCTGTGTATAGAAAGAGATCCTACGCCTCGAAAATAAAAAGACTAACAACCCATTTAAAAAATGGGCAAGTGACCTGAAAAGACACTTCTCCAAAGAAGAAATACAAATGGCTAAAAAGCACATGAAAAAAATGCTCAGCATCTCTAGCTATTAGAGAAATGCAAATCAAAACTACAATGAGATACCATCTTACACCCATTAGAATGGCGGCTATTAAAAAATTAGCAGACTATAAATGTTAGAGAGAATGTGGAGGAATGGAAACCCTTATCCACTGCTGGTGGGATTGTGGATTGGTCCAGCCACTGTGGAGGACAGTGTGGCGGTTCCTCAAAAAACTAAATATAGCTCTTCCATATGATCCAGCAATTCCACTGCTGGTTATATACCCAGAAGAATTGAAAGCAAAGACACGAACAGATATATGTACACCAATGTTCATAGTGGCATTATTCACTATTGCCAAAAGTTGGAATCAATCCAGGTGCCCAACAATAGATGAATGGATAAACAAAATGTGGTACATACATACAATGGAGTATTACTCAGCAATAAGAAGGAATAAAGTGCTAACACACGGGATAACATGGATTAATCTTGAAGACCTTATGTTGGGTGAAGCAAGCCAGGCATTGAAGGATGAACAGTACATGACCTCATCTGAAAGATAGGTTTACAAGAAAGAGTAAGAGAAGAGAAAGTTGTGGGACATCATCCATAGGGATGTAATCTGTGGTGAGGTGATGGAGTATGGTTGCATGTTGGGGGGATGGGACATGTGGGGGGTGATATTGTTGGGTTTGGTGGTGTAGGGTTGGCAGGTGGGTGGATTGGGAAGGGTAGGTTGGAGAGCCTGGGATGCTGGGGTGGGCTGGTGGAAGAGAGACCAGGTGAACACTTGGGACTTGTGGTTGTGGGGTTGGGAATGCAGAGGTGGGAATGTTCTTGTGGCGATGTGACAAGGAGGTGTCACAGCTTTGGGGTGTTGCTTGGGGTGCATTTTGGGGGGTGTATCTGGAGCGGGCTTCTGGGGAGTGTGTTGGTGTTCATCCTGTCATAATGTGTTGTATCAGTGGGTAGAGACCCACACAATGAGAGGGAAGGAGATGGAATCCTATTTTCAGAGGACCGATTTGCTCAGAAATAGACAGGTGGGCGACTCTTGGGAGCAGGGGCAGTTTCCAGTGGGGGATGAACCAGTGGGCCAAGACACTTTGTTGCATGTAACTATGAACGCTGTCATCCAAAGAGTCTAGCCAGAGTGTCGTTTTGGGCCTGGGGGAAGGGGGAGGGAGGAACAGAGTGGATCGAACAGGGGGCATTTATTGGTCAGTGGAAATGTTTTCCATTGCCTTGCAGTGATGGACACAGGACAGGATGAATGTCATCAAAATTTATAAAAGTGTACGATCTAAAATGTGGACCATGCTGTGGACTAATGACAATATTGGGTAGCTGTGTTTCACTATCTGTATATCAGTTGTAATGGTGCTGCCATCCACATATAAAAAGGTTTTGGTATGGGGCGGGGAATGAGGGAGGAGGTTGAGTCTCTGAGAGTGTGTTGTATTCTGGGTGTGACTTTTCTGTGACCTAAAAGTTCTTTGAAAATTAAATGAAAAATTGTGGGACACTGGGAGTGAGAAGGGAAAGGTGCCATGGAACAGACTGGACACCAGATATTGCACCGACAAAAGGCAAAATGGAAAAAAATTATATATATATATTTTAAATTTTTTCACATTATTTGAATTACCCAATCCTTTAATTTTATTTTACTGTTTTTTATTTTTTATTTTTTAAGTTTTCATATATTTTAACTCTTACATTTAAATATCATTATTATTTCATTTTCCTATTAATTGTATTTGGCTATTGTATTGGCTTCACCTTTGAAGAAGCTTTGGATCACAGAAGGGTTACAACAGGGACGGGAGAGGATCATTGGTGGGGGGTGTCAGGGTTGGGAGCACATGGGAGGAAGTTCACCTGAACATACATAAAAGGTATATAAAATTGTTCAAATGCTCACGGGGCATGGTCATGGGGTGGAGAATTACTCAATAAATGAGAGAATACTGAATTCCCATCCTGGAGAGTTCTGCCATATTTTCCAAGGGAGTAGCAACAGCCCCCCAAGTGCAGGGCCAATGTCTGGCAAAGGAGGATGATCCATTGAAGGGCTCTTGTTATTGATGACTAGCCTTATGAGTCTTTGCTCTTGAAATTGAAACCACCTATTATTATTGGGTGCCTAAGAGTTGCCTCTTGAGAGCCTCCTTGTTGCTCAAATGTGGCCTCTCTCTAAGCCTAACTCAGCATGTGAATGCATTACCTTCCTCCCAGCATGGGACATAACTCCCGGGGATGAGTCTCCCTGGCAACAAGGGATTACTAAAAAGTGCCAACGGGCAATATGACTGGAAAAAGACTTCAAATAAAAGGGGGAAATGGTAAAGACAAATGAGTTCTTAGGGCTAAGAGACTTCAAAGTGAGTTGGGAGGTCATCCCAGAGCTAACACTTATGCACATCCCAGTAGGATCTCATAGGCTTCCAGTGTGGATATCACCCCAAACAGAGGGGCTCCTGAGGGCTCTGGAGACATCCAGGTCCTATATCGGGGCAGATAGCCCCAGAGTTTGGTGCCTTATCAGTGGGCCCTAATTTGGAATACTTGCTCCTAAGAGTGACAGTCTGACCAAAATATGGTCCCTGCACATGGTCCATCTGTCTCTTCTATTCAAACCTATATGTGATGCCAGTGTTTTAGGTGTACTTCCAAGACAGCGGAGTCTACGGGCTGTCCATGTGCCAGCTGGGTCCAAAAGCTCGGTGGAGCTGCAACTCCTACTCTACAACTCAATGGACTCACCCAGGACACCTAGTGGGGCGATAAGGATGGACAATGGCTATGCCAGGGAATGGAGAGAGTCTGCAACTGCAGGCAGGATAATCCCATATCCATCTTATCCATGGGACATAAGCCCCCTCTCACTTGGAGTTGGAGTGGACATCACCATCCCACTCTCCTCAGGACTGGGGGAAGAGCTATGGACTAGAGTGGACTTACTGGTATTCTGTTATAGATTTATTGTGATTCACAAAATGGAAGAAATTACAAAATTATGTGGAGCCAGTGGCCACTGGACGATTTGGGGGAAGGGAGAGGGAAAAGCAGTTGTAATACAGGGGCTTTTTCGGGACTTGGGAATTATCCTGAGTGACATTGCCATGACAGACATAGGCCATTTTATATCATCATATAACATGCAGAACTGTGTGGGAGAGAGTGTGGTCTACAATGTGAACTATGGTCCATGATTAGTGGCAAAGCACCAAAATGTGTGTATCTATTGCAGTTGATGTGCCACACTAATGAAGGATGTTTATGTGGCAGGTTTTGGGGGGTGTGAGAGGTGGGGCATATGGGTACCCCTAAAGCTTTTGTGTAACATTTATGTAATCTATGTATCTTTTTTAAATATTTTAATTAATTAAAAAATAATAAAATAAATAAAATAAAATTTTAAAAAAGAGGTTAGAACAAAACAAATGTGCTGGGCAGGACCAACACAACCACTTTAAAAAGAATGCTGAACAGCTTACATGAGTGGGTTTAAGGTTATTTTAATACTCTACCTGCACACAAATTTATAATTTGAGTTTTGGGGTACTTCAACACAACCCCTTCCCCCGCCCCCACGTGGAAAACAGCTGTTTCAAGTCAGACACAGTTTATTGTATCAGCCTGTGGCAACTGTTAGCTGTTGTTAGGCATCTCAGAACCATCTTTTGAGATAGAAATGCTGAATTCAGGTATAAACAGTGGAGTGGCCTCCAAAAACCATGCACAAAACTACCCCAATGACGTGTAGAAGACATCCTGGGACGAAAGCAAGTTGATGGCTTTGGTGCAATTTGATGCAGGAAGTGGTTTGACCATGTTGGGAAGATGTTCATAATTCATTGTAAAATCAATAAAAATATCAGGAAGCAGTGGCCACCGGAGGTTCTGAGGGGAGGGAGAAGGGGAAAATAGATGTAATATGGGGACATTTTCGGGACATTAGAATTGTCCTGAATGACGTTGCAATGACACATACAGGCTTAACCTACAAAATTGTTCAGGAAAGAGTTTAACCTATATTGTAAACTATCATCCACACTTAGTGGCAATGCTCCAATATGTGTTCATCAATTGTAACAAATGTACCACACTAATGAAGGATGTTGTTAATGTGGGAAAGTGTGGGAGGGTAGGGAGTGGGGCATATGGCAATCCCCTACATTTTTTGTGTGTAACATTTATGCAATCTAAGTATCTTTTTAAAAATTTAAAAATTTAAAATTACAAAAAAAAAGAAAGAAAAATATTCTAAAGAATCCCAAGGATATTTGTAAATTCAAGGTTGCTCCTCCAGTGGCACAAAGAAAGAATTCAGATAAAATGATTAGCTGGGCACAGATGTGATGTATTTTTAAACTAAAATGCCCTTTGATATTCAATTACACTCTAATGCAGCCCCTTACGCAGCCTCCTGGGAACACGGACTCCCTCACGCTCACGCTGTCCACTACTTTGAAGGCCTGGCCCACTAATCCACAAAGACTCTGGGGATACACTCACCCAAATATGCTGATTTTCATTCTTTTGAGAATAAATAGAGGAATAAGGATACTCTCAGCTAACGCTCCTGTAATCTGTGCAGTTGATTCTGGAGAGCGTCCAAGGCACACCCCCAAACGTCCATGTGGAGCACGGACTCCTCCCTGGAGCTTCCACAGCACTTGGTTTGGGAGCGACCAGGTCCCCATCGTTTCCCAGCCACTCATTCATCTGCACTTTTCCCACATTTGCGTCTTTTCTCTTTGGCATCACTCCATGAGTCAATGGGGCCAGATCCGTGGTTCTTCAAAACACCCCTGGTCACACGATCTGGCCATTTCTAAGGTCAGAGGTTGCTCTGCCACATTCGCTGTTTACAATTCCTCTTCAATTCCTTTAAACACACACACTATACACTCTTCTTTTCCTCCAATACGGGTGCTAATTGTAGTCAGAACCTACCTGGGTAGGCTTAGTTAAATGTCTCTAAAGAAGCAGAGAGCTGCAGAGGTCCCACACTAGGTTTAAAAGGCGGTAGCATGGAAATGTCCTTACACTGAAAGGCACCGTTTGGAAGGAAAAGTTTGGTGACCGTGGGTCTCCTGTGTAGCCAAAGTGGCACACTGAGGGCCCAGCGTCCCCCTGAGTTCCTCAGAATTCACCGAGGCCATATCCCACGGGGTGATGAAGCCCTCCGTCATATCAACGCCTTCACCCCCAGGACTATTTGGGAAGGCGCGGTACACAGCATGTGGGAGCTCTATCTCCTTTTCCTTCCTGTGAAACGCCTGTGCAACGTAGGATCATGAGTAGATGCGACTGGTCTAGAGAGGGGACCCTGGACAATATTGGGGATTAGTTTCAAAGAATTTAATAGTGAGACGAAAGGCAGCTACTTGGCTCACTGATGCTCTTGTAAGGGCGGGTTGCCACACACCGTTTCCACCAGGGAGGTAGTAAAGAAACAGTTGCTTTTAATCAAATTTCAGTTCTTTCATTAATTTCCAAAACATAGAAAATCTAAAGCTGTTTCCAATGCTTTCTTTCAATACGTTCCTTATTGGCATCGTAAATGTTCAGAATGTTTCTTTGCAGGGAGAGGCGAGGCGAGGGCCGTGCAGACGCTAAACGGTGGCTGTTTTACAGACTGCCTCGTGGAGATGTTCCGATGGACCTGACAGGTGGGCCGGGAAGGGCAAAAGTCAAAACAGGCCATTTCCCAGCCACCTGCAGAACGCCTGTGCCCTCCGCGTGCCTGAGCCCCTGCTCTCCACTCTCACCCCCAGCAGGGATGACACAGCAGCTGCGTCAAGCCCACGAGCTGAGCGTCTCACATGCCAAACCGCCACCTCTGCTGACCCAAGCCAGGCTGAAGCCCTCAGCCTCCTTGGGCAAGATTCATTCAAACACACAAGCTGCATGCCAGAATTCCACAATCCAGATGGGGGAACAGAGAGATGCCAGAGGAATATCTGTATGGCCACATTTATTTTCTTCATTTTATCAAATACCACAGGCCTAAGTACTCCTTGTGGGAGAAGAAGGAATTCTCAAGTTTCTATTTTCTTGAATTAAAACTCTTCAACAGTCACTCAAAATCGAGAAGATGATCATATTTCTAATGACTTCTTCAAATGTGGGTGGCACATTTATATTGAAAAAAAAGCTCGAGAAAATAATTGACTTGTTAGAGAAAACTGACTAAACATCAAATATAAACTTTACAGCAGAGCCGCCAATGTTTCCCATGGTTCATTCAACACTGACCACGTGTTGTAGACCAAATTTTTACTGTTAGACATAGTTTCTTGTTGCTGTTAAGGGATCTATGGTTTTTTTGTTTGTTTGACAGAAATGGGCACTCATAGCTTGAAATGCACTAAAAATGTATCAAAGTTCCCCTCTGAAGCCTCAGAAACATAGTTATGAAATATAAGCATTAGAGCATTGTGGAAATATGAGAGGCCAAAAATATAAGAGGTCCTGGTAGTTGTAGCCATAAAAATGATCAATATCTATAAAATACACATTAGAATGGGTCTTTCTGGGGATATGTGGGTTGAAGTATTTGTTTCTTTTCTTTAGAATCAAGTTTTCTAAAATTCCTAAGGGGAGGAAAGGTTAAAAAATAGTAATATGTGATAAAGGATTGCTTCAGAACTTGTGCTCTCTCCTAACATCCCTTCATGTTAAATTGTGTTTTCTCACTTAATTTTACACCAGCTTATTTCCTTCTCTGAGGACTTGTCTATTAAGTAAATTAGCTGAGAATTTTCTATTTTTTCCATCTATTTTTAAATTTTTGTCAGGAAGTTTCCAATGTAAACCAATTATTGATTATTATAAAAGCAGAGAGCTCAGAAGGGCCATCAAAAATCTCATCAAACTTTATGGATTCCAAATTAATATTTAGAATCTACTAAATGTTATCGATGAGCCTGAATAGATATATAAGTAGATTTCTGATGACCATACAAAATATAGTCATAAACATTCTTGAAATACTTTCTTCAAGTAAATCTGTCATATTTCAAATGTTTGGATTTCTTTTTATTTATGGCTTGTGCATTAGTCAGCTAAAGGGGTGCTGACGCAAAATACCAGAAATCGGTTTGTTTTTATAAAGGGTATTTATTTGGGGTAGAAGTTTACAGTTACCAGGCCATAAAGCATAAGTTACTTCCCTCACCAAAGTCCATTGCCACATGTTGGGGCAGGATGACTGCTGACCTCTGTGAGGGTTCAGGCTTCTTGGGTCCCTCTCTTCCCAGGACTCCGTTTCTCTCCAGACTCAGCCCTTCTGTTTCCTCCACAAGGTCAGCTGTAGACT
>PVKH010043202.1:0-10741 GCA_004027955.1 Chaetophractus vellerosus | reverse complement strand
TTTATTCTAAAATGAGGATTAGTGAACTGGAGGGGAGGATAAAACCCATCCTGATACAGCCAAATCCCGCTGGTTCCCGCAAGCCTTGAAGGTAGGGAGGAGTTGCCACAAGTCTCTGAAGGCTGGTATGGACCTTCAAGAATCAGGTCTGCCTAGGAGAGGGCTGCAGGAATGGGTTTTCAGGGTTACATTAAATCTTCCTTCAGAGCCACTTGTCAAAGCTCTCTTAGGAGAGGGGTAGGCAAACATTGCTGCCCTCAGGGCATTGCCCGGGGACCCTCAGACTGCCTGGTGCGGACTGGAGAACAGCAAGGGTGGTGTTCAGGGCAGGGGTTTTCACAAGATCACGCTTCAGGGGACAAGGAGAACCTCTGCAAACTGAGCAGGTCCAACTCTGCCCATGAGAGAAAAAGCTCCTATCCCATAATTCTGGAAGCTGCCACCTTGGCATTCTCCTGGAACCCGGGGACTCCCTTTCCCTGGTCTGGAGGGGGATGAGGAATAATAATTATCAACAAGAGGAACCAGCCTGTCTACAGCACTTACCACATGCGGGGCTGTTCTAAGCTCCTCCTAGGCACCGTCTTATTTAATCCTCACAGAGCTTCAAGGTGTGAGGCCACCATTATCAGTATCCTCTCCGCTTTACAAATAAACAGAGGGACATAGAAAGAAATTGAGCTGCCCTAGGTCATGCCGTTGAGCAGGTTCATGATGGAGCTGGATTCAAGTCCAGATGCTGGATTTCAGAGTGTGCCTTCTCAGGCCTTCAGGTGATTGGCCTGACAGTTGGCAACCTTGGCTGTACAGTAGAATCACCTGAGGAGCTTGTAAAACTACCAATGCCAAGTCCCCACCTCCAAAGCTGCTGGCTTATGTGGTCTGGGGTAGCCTAGGTCTTAAAGTATGCATACGTACTCACATGCATACATGTGCAGATGTGTATATGTATATATACACATGCATATGAAATAGGTTTTTTGTAACCTGATTAGACTTAGGTATGTAGCTGGCATAGGTAGCAAAGTAAGTGTTGAGGAGGAGCGTAGAGGCAACGTTTGAAGCCCAGCCAAGGGAAGCCTGGTCTGGGCATGACTGCCAAGACTAAGGTTTGGGGAAGAATGCCAAAAAATGAAAGAGGTCACCAAAAGGGGTGCTGGGGAGACAAGAAAACCAACAGAGGTGCATGTCACCATTTACCAGGGCTGAAGACTGCAGGGATGCCCACCTTCACTGCTGCGCAGAGCAAAAGATTTAGAATTCTCAGGAAGGTGGTTCAAGGGAGGAATTTGCCCTATAAATCCCACCTGTGGGAGCTACCGGGGCATATTTAGGGAGTTGACGTGCACAGGACAGGAATCTACTGAAACCAGGGGCTGGGATGTGGGGGTCTAATGCCTGGGAGCGAGGGGTGCCCCAGCTTTTCAGTGACTGGTCTAGAATCATCCTGAAGTAGTGGCAAGTTACATTCTCATCCTGTAGGGGTGATTTATGTTTTATAATTATAAAAAGTAATGCAAAGTTATAAAATATAAAATTATAAAAAGTAATTCATGTCCATTAAAGACAAAACATTTTACAGTAGAAAAATAAATCACTCATAGTTTTATCACCCAAATACAACAACTGTCAATTACCATATTTCATTTGTTGTTAGTTTTTCTTCCTAGACATAATTTTTTTCAACATAATGATAACCATAATGTATATGTAACATTATAGCCTGCTTTTGCACTTAAAAATAACATAAAGCTTCTTATTCTTTCCATTGATTTCTTTATTTCCTGCATAACAATTATACTAATAGTTACCAGTTGTTGCTGAATTTCTGAAAAATTAATAATCCTTCTATAGGAAAAAAAACGCATGACCATCTAGTGTTGATAGGTACTCTTTAGTTTTACTTAAATATACAAAGCCTGAAATGGAGTATAAACTTCATCACTTGCAAACAACCATGAAACCAAAACAATCCTACATGTTAAAAGCAAACCTACAAAGCCAATAGCATTCAGAATAATAGTGTTAATGAAATGTGACAAGCATTGTGTTGTGTGTTTAGCTCTTGCTCACTGCTCTGGAAGAAGGCCTTGTGCTTTCTTGGTGCCTCGAGGACCAGTGCTGAGAGGTCATTTTTTTCTTGCACCACTTTTCTCCTCTGAATTCTTAGAATCTTTGTGCATCCAACTGGAAGCATCATGGACCTTCCTGTGGCCTAGACGGTCCTTTGTATGCAGTCTGTTTTTCTTCTACTCCCTCTAGCTCATGACAATTCAAGAAGTATCACTTGGTACCAGTGTGATTGTAAACCAAGAGTCCAAGGTAAGCCCTAAATCTGATACAAATGGGATTTCTGCTAATCCAGAATAGGTTATGTGAATTTTTTAAGTGATGATTGAATAAATATACATGTAAAAAAGTATCATTGACAACTTCCAAATCTAGAGGATTCTTTATTAGGCCCCTGCCATTCCGAGGAACTTTGCTTATCGAATGCCATTTTTGTGCCAGGGATGGTGCAGGTGTCTTAGCTAGAGGTGTAACTACGTGTGATTCCCTTTACACAGATGACGTGTTCATAGCTGAGGGCTGTAGACATTGTGAGATTTGCTCAAGGACATGGAGCTGTTAGGTGGAGGAGCTGTAATTCTAACTCAGGTCTGTGCTATTCCAAAACCTCTGTCCCTGGACAATTATCTCACCCAGCCTCCCACAATCTTTTGCAAAGTGTTCTTTTCCCATCTGGGGTTTAGCATGTTTACACTTTACGGGACCTGGGCTAGAGATAAACGATTGCTTTTCCTTTAGGGAAAATTTAACATCTGTCATCTGTGGTGTATTTATTTGCTTATGATACTAACCTGACAAGGATGGACCCTTTAAGATATTGCAGTGGGTTTGGCAGTAGCTTAGGGGTTGGCAGTAGCTTGCCAGCTATTAAATGGTTCTGAATATATCAAGATTGTAATTTCCCTCTTGAAAGGCCTTTGCCAAAGAGTCTAAACCACGTGGCATAATCCCTGCATATACATTGGCATATGCGGAAGCTTTGTTTGTGCAAACTGATTCTTGGAACCAATCAGACTAGCTTGGTATTTCATCTTTTGGCCCAATACCGTAAGCTGGCACAAATAACACTACCCCTGCCATGCACCAAAGTTCAGAATCATAAATCAGCCATACTGTAATTATTTTGGGAGTCAACTTTATCCTCTCAGTGAGCAGATTGATGTATCTGTTTAGACTGGATGCCCATCGGGCTCTCTGGGAACTTAGGCTGGGAAACTGGACTGACGTCCTAGTGCCCAGGTGGGCACTGCCCCAGATCCCTGCGTGTGTAGGAGAGTTCCCACTGTGCAGGTCTTCTGGGACCAAACTGGTTTCCAAACCTGTTTGGCTTCTCTGCAAGGTGCATAGCTGTCAAAAGTGAAACAAAACAAAGGGCTGGGGGTGGTGGAATGGTGGAAGCTCATTCATCAGGCTGAGCAGGGAGAAAAGCAGGGGAGGCAGAGCCTTCCTTAGCTGTGTGATACTAGGTGACTATTAACTTCGCATCTGAGGACAGTCTCACACAGAAGAGGTTGGATCAGGTCATTCCTTTGTCTGCATTTATGCCATTTCTTCAGAAGTTGGGCAGCAAGGATTTGAAGCAGCAGATTTAGGTGGGAAAAATAAGACACAGAGGAAAGGCATTTCATACAGGGAAAATGTTACCTGTCTCTTGTCCTGACTTGATTCAAAGAACATATAAAAAAGATATTAGCAGGAGTTTGGAGGTGGAAGGGCAAGCCCTCAAAATAAGGTGGGTGGGTAGAAGCAGGGGGGCTATTCCTAAATCCTACGGTTAACATCTACAGGTCAATCGCATCAGAATTGAAATTTACCCTTGCATTGTATCATCAAGCTTGATCAACACATCATTTTTCTAAGGCTTTTTGCCCATATTGTGTGAAGGGTTTCCCCATGGGTAAGTCCCCTTTGTGAACCCTGCATGTCTGGCTCATGTGCCTTCCCCATGTTAAATTAGATGGTTTGTTTTCTGAGATCAAGTCGGCTATTTTGCCTTCATAGCTGTACTTCTTTGCTTTTGTGGTTTTCTCTGCTTGGCAGCCTCTACCTCTGGCTCTTCATATGCCTGGTTTCTTTTCAGTCCTCAGGCCTTGGTTCAAATTTCCCCTTCTCAGAGCAGTCTGACCTCACTCCCTTTCCACTCTTAGCTACTCTCCATCACATTTCTTTAATACTCAACACACCTTGAAATTATCTCCTTTGTTTGTTTCCACGTTTATTTTCTGACCCTGCCCCCTCACCCTCTGTAAATGGATCTTACTTACTTTCCACTGTATCCGCAGTACAATATCAGGCATATGGTGCGCAGACAATAAATATTACCTCTTATTTAATGAAGCTCAGGTGGCACTGACCATGTGCCTCGCACGGCTCTGAATGCCTTCCAAATACTAGCTCATTAATCCTTAGGCAGGGCCTATGCTTATCTCACTTTATCAATGGAGAATCTTTTAAGTAACTTGCCCAGTTAGGATTTGAACTTGGGTCATCTGAACACAGAGTCCGTTTTCTAAACAGCTGCCTTCTACTGCCCCTCTAATATTTTTGTTGAATAAATGAATGAGCATTAGCCATCAACATTACCTAAAAGACTCACAGAATCCTTATAAGCTCTGTGTCCAATAGACACAAAATCACGACCGTAAAAATAGAAGTCTTGAATATATGAACAATACCACACAAGGTTAAGAGTCACTAGGTTTAGGATGTCACTGCATTAGAGGATAAGGGGCAGGCAGCCTCCTTCTTGGTTCTTACCCCCTAGAGATAGCTCTGTAGCCTGTTAAATCCTCAGATGATGCTGATAATATAAGAGTCAGATATTTTTCTCTTGAAGCTTCCACAGCCTTCCAAAGATTGGTTAAATGGCTGGAGGATGCAGGGAGACTCAATAGCACTGAGAATGTTGGTGGGCTTTATAACTTGTTGAGTATTTAAAAGTATTGTATTATTCATGGTGATCTACTTTATATATTTTGTTGTTTCATTTAAATTCATATATTTTAAATCAATATAACAAATGTGTGCACATTTATTTAAAAAATTAGTACACTTAGTTTGCAGACACACTTTCATTCTTGGGAATCTTAGAGACATAGAAGTCTTTACTTCTTAAAAGGGTTTGTGCATTTGTCACCTCATTTTGTTTCAAAACACCACTGAAGTAGGCAGAGTTAGAATACTGTTATTTTCTCCAGCCTTCTTGGCTCCAGGTCACCGATCTGGACTCACATGGTTTTCTTCTTTGCTGGTTTCTCATCTTCCAATCTTAAAACATTGATGTGTCCCAGGATTCAGCACCTCTTCTCTATGGACGCTCATTCATGCCCCTGGCTTTAAATACCATCTCTTTGCTAACGACCCTCACACTTGTGTTTCTACCTCCATTCTGTTTTCTTATTTGTTTCTTTGACAGCTCTACTTGAATGTCCAGTGGGCCATTGGAATAGGGCTTCCAAAGCTCTTCCTCCCACAGACTGCCCGCCTCAGTAAAAGATTGTTCTTCTAGTCTAGTCACCTGGCCAAACCCCTGGGGCAATCCCTTATTCTCACACTTCTCATGTGATCTGTGACAAATCTTGTTATTTATACCTTTAATATATACTATGTCCAGGAGTGGATGTGGCTCAAGCATTTGGGTGTCTGCCTCCCACACGGGAGGTCCCTGGTTTGGTTCCCGGTGTCTCCTAAAGAAGACGAGCAGATGCAATGAAGTGAGCTGATTAATGAGTAGACACAATGAGCAGGGAGCAGATGTGGCTCAAGCGGTTGGACACCTGCCTCCCACATGGGAGGGTCCTGGGTTCGGTTTCTGGTGCCTCCTAAAGAAGATGAGCAGACAACGAGTGGACACAATGAGCAGAGACAAGGAGCAGAGACAACAAGCAGACAATGAGTAGACATAGTGAGCAGACAATGAGCAGACAGATGAGGGAGCCATCTCGGGTGGGGGGGTGATATACTATGTACAGAACCTGGCCTTTCCTTTACATTTCCACTGGCCCAGATCACAGATCACTTTTGCCTGATTTCTTGCAACAGCCTTCTTACCAGTCTCCTTGCTTTTCCTTTGCTGCCCTTTAGTCTATTCTCAACACAGCAGCCAAAGTGATTCTGTTGTAGTCAGGCCATAACCCTCCCCTGCTTAAAACGCTCCAAGAATTGTCACTTAGAGTAACAGCTGAAGCTCTCACTGCCCTCCAGAACCCTCCATGCCCTGGCTCCCTGTGCTCGCTGATGAATTCCCCTCTCTCTCTTCATTCCAATGACACTCCTCCTTGCTGTCCCTGGAAAGTTTTCCCTCCTCACGCCTGTGCACATACTATGTTCTCTGTCTAGTAATGCCCTTCCTCCTCATATGTCTGTGGCTCCCTCTTTACTTCCTTTAGCTCTTTATTCAAATGTCACCCAGTGAGGCCTTCCCCAGCCACCCTATCTAAAATCACAGTAGCCCTCAGCCCTGCCTGTCCCCTTCCAGTCTTTATTTTTCTTTGTAACACTTAAATCACTTTGTAGCAGTCTCTATGTGTTACATAAGCCTTATTTTCCCACCTGATTTATAAAATGGTGATGATGAGAGCACTGATCTCATAAGGTTGTTGCAGGGATTCAGTGAGGCAGCGGAAGGGCTTAGCACTGGGCCTGGCACAGAGTAAGCTCTGTCCATCAAGGGCCTTACACTCTGCGTTGCCCACGGTACCCAGCTTAGGAACTTACATGCAGTAGATGCCCAATACGTTGCCGTGGTGGTGGTGGTGATTTAACAGATGAAAGGCTTAACTGACATTCAACATTCCATCCTTGTCTTGTTCCAGGGAAAACACACGAGTGAGGTGCAGTGTGGTACTAAAGATGATGCCTGCGCGAAGGGTCTGAACTCGGCGCCCGCCTGGCACTGTTACACAGCGAGGTCTTGTTTTAGAACAGTGATCAACGTCAATTGGACCTCACTAAAGGTTTGGAAAATAGGAAGCTTTTCCCCTGAAGAAAAAAAGCTGTTATATAGGAGCATGACCTTTAAAGTGTACTCAGTAATAGTACCTTCTTCAGCATTTATGTAATTAGATGTTTCATTAATCGTGTTTTCTGAGATGAGCAATTTGAAAGAACATGTTCCCTTCTGTCTCTCTCTGTCATGTTCTCTTCAGCTCGTTCACAAATTAATCTGAATAACAGCAACTTCCTCTCAGTGGCGAGTTAAAATAAGCCACTGTTCACGTGATTATTACTTCATTGTGTTCTTACGCACATTCCTCTGTGCTTTTTAATTATATATAATTACAAGGGAACAAGGAGTAAAATCTACTTAATCTAAAATGAAACATGCTAAATAGAGAATGTTTCTAGTTCCTTTTTTTTTTTTTTTCACAGTGTGATTTGAACTCAGGGAGACCTGGTTCAAGAGTGTGGACTGAGGTCTTTCAGTAAGGGCAGACCACATGATGAAACTATTTATTTCACGTGCATGCTATCACTTTTAAAAATTGTCATGCAATTTGGTGAGTCAAGTAGTGACATCTGGGGAGGAATTACTTCAAATGCCAATTTCTCTCTTCTTATAAAATAATTGCAATCAACTGTAAAGAAAAGTTAAATTTGATGGTATCATGTGGTAACTTTGGTATGACAATATGTTTTCACTGCAGTTTTCAATGTGTATGTTTTTGATGATGACCAATTTTATTGAAGCCTGTCACAATGAACACGTAAAAATGTATGATATTGTTCAAGAGGTGGCATAGCTAAATGGTTCAATCCCATGCCTAAATCTGGTTCTAACTTTTATTATATATGTGATGTTAGGCATTTATATCACTTCTCTGGACTTCAGTATCTTATCTGCACCAAGAGGATACCATAGATGCCACCTCCTATGGTTGTTGTTAGAATAAAATTAGAATTAAATTAGAATAGAGAATTATGGGAAGATGGCAGAGTAAGAAGCTCTAGGAATTAGTCCCTCCATCAGAACAACTATTAAACAGGCAGGAGCTGTGTGACTCAACTATATTGAAATCCTGGGTCTGGTAGAAAACTGTACAGCATTAAGGAAAGAGCAGTAGGAAGAGGTGGGTAAATTGCTGTAAATGCCAGTGAAATTCTGTATCTACATGGTGGTAACAATCACCCATCCCTCACTCTTGTGGCAGGCTACATTGGGGTCTGGCCTCTACTGCATAAAGGGCTATAAAAATCCAATTCAAGATCTGGGGTTAGGGGAGAAGGCACAGTCTGATCATGGGTCACTGCTTTATATATATATGTGTGTGTGTATATATATATATGTATGTATGTATACATATATATTCTGATAGTCTTATTTATTTATTTTTCTTTTAAAAGATACGTAGATTACATAAATGTTACAGAGAATATATAGGGGATTCCCATATGCCCTGCTCCCTGCACCTCCCACATTTTACCACATTAGCAACATCTTTCATTAATGTGGTACATTCATTGCAATTGATAAACATATTTTGGAGTATTGCCACTAAGCATGGATTACAGTTTACAATGTAGTTTATACTCTCCCACTCAATTCTGTAGGCTATGGCAAGATATATAATGGCCTGTATCTGGCATTGTAATGCCATTCAGGACAAATCCCATTTTCCCTAAAAATGCCCCCGAATTACACCTGTTTTTCCCTCTCTCTACCCTCAGAAACTCCAGTGGCCACTGCTTCCATATCAATGATATTTCTTCCATTACTAGAATCACAATAAGTCTATAGTAGAATACTAGTAAGTCTACTTTAGTTCATAGTTCATTCCCCAATCCTGAGGATTCTTGGATGGTGATGCTCACTCCACCTTTGGTTGAGGGGGATTTCAATCCCATATGGCCAATGGATGGGACTCTCTCTTTTTTTTTTTTAAAGATTTATTTATTTTATTACATATCTCCCCTTCCCCCCCGCTGCGGCGACGCGCCGAGACTGGTCACTGCGCAGGCGCGGCTTTCCCCGCTGTGGGCTGCTTCTGCTTCCATTCATGGCCGGCTTTAAGTTCGTGGGTGGGTGGCTGGCTGCGCTCCATTTGCGGGCGACCTGCCCTGCCCGTGGTGGCTTTTGCCCCGTCCGTGGCAGCTTTTTGCCCTGCCCACGGTGGCTCTGGCCCGCCCATGGCGGCTTGCCATTCTCAAGGCAGTCTGCCCGCTAGGAGAGGTCCCCGGGAACCGAACCCGGGGCCTCCCATGTGGTATGCCGGCGCCCTATCCACTGGGCTATCGAGCCGCCCCCGGGACTCTCTTGATTGTAGTTGTAGACACTCTTGGTTCTTTGGTATGTTGGTTATCCATCATCTCCTCCTTGTTAGTTGTCCTGGATGAGTCCAGTGAACTGGAGAGTAGGTGTTGCAACTCCATTGAGATTCAGGGCCCAGCTGGCCCATGGACAGCTCAAAGATTTAAATCTCTTGGTCATACACCTACAAACTTTAGTACTAATTATAAGTTAAAATAGAAAGACAGAAGAGCCATGTGTAGGGAAACCACAACTGAGTCCAATTCTGTCACTCTGAGTAGCATAAATTCCAAAGTAGTGAGCAAACTCCTGAGCTGTCTGCCCTGCCTATAGTGTCTGGATGTTTCCAGAGCCCTTAGGAGCCCTGCTATTTGGGATAGTATCTACTTTGGCAGTCAATGAGATCCTGTTGAGACGTGTGTAATCGTTACCTCTGGAATGACCTCCTGACTTACTTTGAAGTCTCTTGGCCATGTAAACTCATTTGTCTTTACCTTCTCCACCTTTTGGTCAAGGTCTTTTTTTTTTTTTTCTTTTTTTCCAGTTGCATTGCTTGTTGGTACTTGGTAGCAATCCCTTGGTGCCAGGGAGGCTCATCCCCGGGAGTCATGTCCCATGCTGGAGGGAAGTTATTGCATTTATATGCTGCATTTGGCTTAGAGAGAGGACACATTTGAGCAACAAGGAGGCTCTCTTTTGGTTACACTTTCATGGTATATATATATATATTTCCATCCTTTCACTTTCAATCTACTTATGTCTTTGAATTTAGACAGAAGTTCAATAAGGAAATATAAGACTTGAATGATACTCTAAACCAACTGGACCTAACAGAACAATATAGATAATTGAACAATTATCTATATATAGAATAATTAACCGAACAACAACAGAACACACATTCTTCTCAAGGGCACATGGATCATTTTCCAGGAGAGATTATATCTTAGGTCCCAAAACAAGACACAATAAATTTAAAAATATGGAAATCATACAATGTATCTTCTTCAACCAGAGTGGAATAAAGCCAGAAGTCAATAACAGAGAGAGAAATGGAAAAACTCACAAATAAGTGGAAATTAAATAATGTACTCTTAAAAGCAACCAAATGGGGAAGCAGATGTGGCTCAACAAGTTGGGCTCCTGCCTACCACCTGGGAGGTCCTGGGTTCAGGTTCCAGTGCCTCCTAAAAGAAGATGAGCAGACACTGCTCCTGCTGCCATGAGCTACATGCCACCCCTGCCACAATGAGCAGATGCCACAAGCCATCAGATGCCACAGCCTGCAGGGAACAGATGTGGCTCAGGCCATTGGGCACTCACCTTTCATGTGAGAGGTCCCGGGTTCAGTTCCTGGTGTCTCCTGGTGAAGGTGGTCAAACAATGAGCAGAGAGATGAGAGAACCATCTGTGAGGGGTGAGGGG
>PVKH010043201.1:0-10739 GCA_004027955.1 Chaetophractus vellerosus | reverse complement strand
TTTCCAAATGAATAAATAACATAGGTTCAGTAAGCAAAACCCTGCTCTAAAGGAGGCCGCAATGTAAAGGCAACAGAAGGCAGAACCATGGGCCCCCATCCACTTTTAGGGACTGTCCTACCCTTCAGAGCCTTCTTCATTTGTATTCCCCCTCTCCTCGTTTGAATTCAAAATGCCTGCTATTCTGGCAAATGGGAGATGATTCCTGATACCACAGTAGACCAGAAAAGTCACAGTGATCTACTCAGTGGTTTAGAAAGGGAGCTCTGGAGACAGACTGCCTGGGTCCAAATCTCAGCCCCTCCACTTCCTACAGTCTGACCTTGGACAAGTTATTTAACCTCTCTGGGCTTCAATACTATCCCCTAGTGTTGCTTTGAGAACTCAGTGGAAGAAGAAGTCAAAAGCACATAGAACCAGGGTCTGGCACATACAAAGAGCACAATAAGTATTAGCCATTAATATTTGTATACCAAAATGTAAGAATTCATTTGGTGTTCAAGAACTTTATTTAAATAATAATAATAATAGTAATTATATAATGTAATACATTACATTACTATTTATATTAGTATTACACTTACAAATTATTGAGAACCTCAAAGAGCTTTTATTTATGTAGATTTTATCTATCACTATTTATCTATAAGAAATAAAAATGGACAATAAGCCCATTACACATTAACCCAAGAAGCATATCATTATGAAAAAGAACTATATTTTCAAAAACAAAAAAGTACATGTATATATAGTGAGTAGCATTGTTAATATCTTGCTCAATAGAAGACAGGTAGCCTCTACAGTCATGGAAAAGTGAAAATAAAAAGGGCAAACAATGCATTAATATTATTATGAAAATTATGGGGGCCGGCTATAACCCAGTGGATAGGGCGCCGGTTCACCACATGGGAGGCCCTGGGTTCAGTTCCCGGGGCCTCTCTGGGCGGGCAGACCGCCTTGAGAAGGGCAAGCCACCGTGGGTGGGGCAGAGCTGCCGTGGGCAGGGCAAAGCTGCCACGGGCAGGGCAAGTCGCCCACGAACAGAGCAGAGTTGCCCGTGAACGGAAGCAGAGCCACCCACGAACAGAGTAGAGCTGCCTGCACAGTGAGCTGACTCAGTGCTTCGCCACAACGGGGGGAGACAGAGCAGACACAAAAAAACACAAAAATGAACACAGCAAGAGCAAGCAGAAAGGGGGGGGATATGTAAGAAAAAAAATTATTATGACCTTGTAGACACTAAAACTGCGCTTTGAGAACCACAGAAGTAAAAAGATCTAACATGTTTCAGTCCCATGAGGACACCTCTGAGTCTACCTATATGTAAACCTCACTTAGAGTTATGTCACACATCCACATTTTAAGGTCCTTCATGGATCAGAAGCCTTGGCCAAATGGCTCTTCCCAATACCCTTGTGATAACTTTGGAATAAGAGGGACCAAAATATCCTTTGGCATAGAAGAAGCAGAATTACCTGGGCCTCTAATTTCTCAGCACTCAGACTCAGATCTACATTTTTTAAAAAATCCTCCCTCCATTTCACTCATTCCATAACCAATATGCAGGGCATATTGTTGGTCTACATTATTATGGAAAAATATTGGGAGCTTATTTGAAGGAATAATTTTTATGGACCTCAGTGTTCCCATTTGTAAGTAAATTAATTAGCTTCTAGAACTGGCTGTATGAAAGAAAAAGCCTACAGATTACCCCTTTCCACAGCCAGGAAAATTGTACCACAGAGAGAGGAGATATTACCAAGAGGCATTTGTGAAATGGAGATTAGTAAGCAGGACTCCACGGCTTCCTGTATAGTATATAGAGCTCAGGCTCTGAAGTCAGACAGTCAGGGTCCATACCCTGACTCTGCCACTTAGTACAGCATGGCCTCAAATGCTTAATCTCACTGAACCTCAGTCTCCTCATCTCTAAAACTGAGCTAAAATATCTACTTCATCACCAGCACAGGGGCTCGCACATAGTAAGAGTTCAATCAATAATAGTTACTATTATTACTCTTATTTAGACAAAGTATTCTAAATTGTTTCATACCATTGCATATAATTTTCTATACCATTTTATCCATAGCTGCTTTTTGTTGTTTGGGAAGTAAAAGGTGAATTACTAATAAAAGACATCTCTACCTATTTCCCCATTTTTATACCCCCTTGTTCTTCTCTGTTTTTACTGTCTGATGAATGACCTGTGCCCCATCAAGTGAGTCGATTGTGTTGGGAATGTTAATTTATTTGAAAAGCCTTATGTCATCATCACACTAAAAGAATCTCATACCTGCACCTACCATCACAGTATAACAATGACAATTTAACAGCTCGAGTTCATTCAAAGGAGCTCAAAGCATTGTCCTATTTGCCGGCAAAGTTTCCTTAGACCAGTCACTATCTGCACTGCCAAAAGTATTAAGCCACATGTGGAGCTAGGCTTGGAAATTTGGGATTCTTGACTTCAACTTCAGTGGTCTGCTTTTATTGCTACAAGATACCATGTGTCTAGTAGAGTGGAAAGTGAGTGGGTACAAAGGAAAATAGAGATGATCCCTTTACTCAAGGAAGCCATACAGCCAATATATGACAAGCCTCAACTCCCCCTTGCAGGGAGATACAGCTGAGCAGAGCTGGATAAATGGGGGACCACAAGGTTACTCTGAGGCCTATAGGCCCAACTTCTTTTAGCCCACATCCCAGATCTTATCCACCACCAGGCTCTAGGGTCTAACTCCCTGTAGCCACCATCTACTTACCACTCCTCCATTCAGCTCCCACCCACTTCCAGAAAGACCCCCAAGTTCTGAATTTTCTCAGTAACTGAAGACTGGACAAGATAACCTAGGAGTTCTTTCATACTGGCAAATACTTTGCAGTTGTTGCTAACTAGTTGAATAATTTACTAAAGAGTAGGTGAATGACATCTAGAGACATTGACTATGACTTTAGACACTTTTCTAAAACAATATGGCCTTTCACTATATCCTGGAAATATTAAGACAATTGAACAGAAAAGATCTGTCAATAAAATGAAAAAAAAATCTCAACTAGAA
This sequence comes from Chaetophractus vellerosus, assembly GCA_004027955.1. Lineage (NCBI taxonomy): Eukaryota > Metazoa > Chordata > Mammalia > Cingulata > Chlamyphoridae > Chaetophractus > Chaetophractus vellerosus. The sequence continues at coordinate 7,680 of PVKH010043201.1, read as the reverse complement.
TTGCTCAGGCATTCTGTTCTCATCCAATAAACTGTATGATCCTGGAAACTTGTGTACTTCATTCTGAAATTTTTTCTTGTATTATTTCTTTAATGTTTTTCTCTGCTCTTTTTTTCTGTATTCCTATTCACATCTTAGACTTCCAGGAATGATTCTCTAAGTTCTTTTCTTTCCCTCCTGTTTTTTTTCTTCCTCATTGTCATTTTGTTTTACTCAATTTTACCTTTCAACCCATCTGTTGATTTTTTTTAAAATTATGCTATTATTTTGAATTTGTGAGAGCTCTTTCTTGTTCTCTGAATGTTTCTTTTTCAAGCATCCTGCTCTTGTTTTATTGATGCAATATCTTCTTTTCTCTCTAAAGATATTCTTTATAATGTTGAAAAACTCCTATATTGTTTATATTTCCACAGAATTTCTTTATTGTTTGTTTTGATTTTTATCTTTCATGTAGGAGGCTTTTCTTAAATATCTGGTGACCCTGGCTGCCTGTTTATATTTAAGAGTAAGATGCTAAAGAGATCACTGGAAATTCTGTGAAAGGGTGGGGCTGACCTGTGTGCATGGTAGGCCTCATGAACTGTAGAAGGCTCAGGAAGGCACCTGCACCTAATGAGCAGTATCTGTGGGCCTTTTCTCTTGGTCTGGTCATTTTCTCAAGAAAGGAATCTTCCAGTGCAGGATTTCTTAGCCCAGCTTTCATGATCTTGGAGGGTGGGGAAAAAAAATTACATCTTTTTTAAAGTAACCTCTAACTAAAATTAGCATTTATTTCAATTACAAATGTACGTAACAAACCACAGTAACATTAAAAGTACTTGTGGAGACTTGTGAGAAGGTGGTGGAGTAGGAAACTCCAGGATTCAGTCCCTCTGCCAGAACAACTATTATATGTTAAACAGGAAGGAACTGTCTGAATCAACTATTTCAACACACCAGTAGTCCACAATAGAATGCTGTGCAGCATCCAGGGAAGATCGAGAAGAAGAGGCTATAAATTGTGTTAAATACCAGTGAATTTCTCTCTTTGCGCGGCAGTTACCATTGTCCTTTACCCACATTACCCACAGCTTGCTGGTGCCAGACAGGGACATAAAAGTTTGCTTTCCCAAGATCCAGGAGGGGTGGTGGTGCAGTCTGATCTCTGATCACTACTTTTGATTAGCTACTTCAGATCATTGGGGGTCTGGCTCTGAGGATGGCCATTTTCCAACCCACCCCAGACAAAGGCAATGGAGTAGGCTTAAAGACTGCTGTGGAAGACAGTTGAAGGGCAGCATTTCCTGGGCAAGTGTCTAGTTAAGAAAGCACAGCTTTGGACACCATGGAAGTAGTTCCTGGGGCCCTTCCTAGCCCCTCTTTCAGCCCCTCCCCTGGGCAGTTTGGAAACAATACGCACTCCCTTTTCAGGTCCCTGACCCTATTCTGGCTGGTGAAGACTGACTTGGGTACTACTCTCAAGCATGTTTCCCCCACTCCCCCCACAAAATTTGCCCTACAGGCAAAAGCAGCTTGAGTTAATAAAAGCACTGTAACAAACAATTAGGTTGGTGGCCTGGGATAAAGGCTTACTTGCTTTAAGACTTGCAGTGTAATACCCTGGAGAGGGAGAAGATCTGTTTGCTTGAGAAGCAGAGGGGGCATTCAAGCTCCTATAAACAGGGGAACTCCTAAGGCCACTAGTAAGCACAAGCCCAGGACAAGCCACAGGCCCAGAAAAGACAGGGAGGACTTTGCGCTTTGTTTTTTGTTTGTTTTGTTTTGTTTTGTTTTTGTTTGTTTTTGTTTTTGTTTTTTGTTTGACTGCACTTTGCATTTGCCTTAGGCTGACCTTCCTGATTGGGGGACTGAACTCTGAAGGAGAACACCACCTCAATGGAAAGCCAATTTTCAAAGGTGGTGAAAAATGTTTTTCACTTCGGTTTGCTTGGTTTTGTTAACTCTTGACACTCAAGAAAATCTATATCACTAGCTGGAGGACACAAACTCAAGATACAGACATTTTAGGGAATAAATCCCAGAGTTAACACCTTAAAATATTAAAACATACCGTGTGTACCAAAAGATTAAAGACAAAGAAACAGGAAATGATGGCCCCTCCAAAGGAAGATAATAGAAATCCAGAAAACATCAACAAAGAAGATCAGACTATGGACACACCAGACAAAGACTTTTAAAGAATGATCTTCATTATGCTCAAAGAGGTAAGGAAAAATCCAGAGAAAGAACTAAAGGATATCAGGAAAACAATGAATGAGTAACATGAGAGTCTCAGTAAAGAGAGAAATTTTAAAAAAGAAACCAAATAGAACTACTGGAGTTAAAGGCAACCATAACTGAAATGAAAATTTCCCAGGAGGGTTTCTATAGCAGATTGGAGCTGGCAGGAGAAAGAATCAGTGAACTCAAAGATAAGACAATTGAAATGAGTCACACTGAGGAGCAGAAAGAAAAAAGCATTATAAAAAGTGAAAATAGCTTATGAGACCTGTGGGACACCATCACACACATCAATATACATATTATGGGAGTCCCAGAGGGAGAAGAAAGAGAGAAAGGGGGCAGAAAGAAAGTCAAAGAAATAGTGACATAGAACTTCCCAAACTTAGCAAAAGATGTGAATATGCACAGCCAAGAATTCCAGAGAAACAACATATAAACTGGAAGAGAAATATACCCTGACACATTCTGTTAAAGAACAAGGAGAGAGTTCTGAGAACTGCAAAAGAAAAGCAATGTGTTATATAGATGGGAGTCCCAATTAGATTTAGTGAAAATTTCTCACCAGAAACCAGGAGGCAAGAAGGCAGTGGGTTGATATATTTAAAGTGAAGAGAGAAACAATTGCCAACCAAGAGTTTTCTATCTGGTGAGACTTTCAAAAATGAGGGAGAAATTAAGACATTCCCAGATAAACAAAATCTGAGGAAGTTCATTTCCACTAGACCTGTCCTACAAGCAGTGCTAAATGGAAGTTCTTCAGACTGAAAGTAAAGGACACTAGGCAGTAGTTCAAAATGGCATAAACGGGGCCGGCTCGATAGCCCAGTGGATAGGGCACCGGCATACCACATGGGAGGCCCCAGGTTCGGTTCCCGGGGACCTCTCCTAGTGGGCAGACTGCCTTGAGAATGGCAAGCCACCATGGGTGGGCCAGAGCTGCCGTGGGCAGGGCAAAAAGCTGCCACGGACAGGGCAAAGCCGCCACGGGCAGGGCAGGCCGCCCGCGAATGGAGCGCAGCCAGCCACCCGCGAACTGAAGCAAGAGCCGCCCACAAGCGGGGAAAGCTGCGCCTGCGCAGTGACCAAGTCTCGGCGTGTCGCCGCAACGGGGGGGAAGGGGAGATATGTAATAAAATAAATAAATCTTGAAAAAAAAGATGGCATAAAGACATAAAGACCACGGAAAAGATAACCACATATGTAATTATAAATGACAGTGCTTTTGTTTTGTATTATTCAGTATGTAATGCCACTTCTTATTACCTACAGATGCCAAAATACAAATGCATAAAAATACTGATAAATCTATGATTTTGGACATATAATGTACAAAGATATAATTAGTAACAAATGCAAACAAAGGGTGGGACAGTGAGGTATAGAAACAATGTATGTGTATGCTATTGAGTCAATTTGGTATCATAAAATATGATTGTTATATATTTAGGATGTTAAATTTTAACCCCATGATTAGCACAAGGAAAATATATTGAAAACATACCCAGAAAAAAATGAGAAGGGACTCAATATGGCATAATACAAAAAATCAAAGTAAAAAAATATGCATTAATGGAAGAATTGAGGGACAAAAATGGTATAAGACTGAGGCAGGCTATATAGCAAAATGGCAGAAGATAGTCTTGCATTATAAATAATAATTTCAACTGTAAATGGATTAAATTCTCCAATCAAAAGGTAGAGGTGGGCAGAATGGATAAAAAAGCAGGACCCAACTATATGCTGCCTACAAGAGGCTCAACTTAAAATCAAATATATAACAGGTTGAAAGTGAAAGGATGGAAAAAAATTATACCATGCAAATAGTAACCAAAAGAGAGCCACAGGGACAAAGATTGATAGAGAGGTCAATTCAATAAGAAGATGTAACAATTATAAATATATATGCACCTAACAGCAGAGTTCCAAAATATATGAAGCAAATACAACAGATTTGAAGAGAGAAATAGATGTTTCTACGTTAATAGTAGGAGACTTTAATACCACACTTTCAATAAGGAATAGAATGTCTAGACAAGATCAATAAGGAAATAGAAGACCTGAGTGATACTCTTAACCAACTAGACCTAACAAATGTATTGTGCTGGTTTGAGTCTTTTGTGGACCCCAGAAAATCCTGTTCTTAAAGTAAACCTATTCCTTTCCCTGTAAACTCATAGTTGATAGGAACTTTTGATTAGATTCAATTAAGGGAACTTTGTTAGATCACTTTTGATTAGATAGCTTCAGTTAAGGGCCTTTGATTAGATTGCAGGACCCAGGGTGGGTCTTAATCCTCTTACTGGAGTCCTTTATAAATGTAGGACTAAAAATCTGCAGACACGGCAAAAAAGCCACAGTGACATAGAGAAGCCTCTAGAAATCAATGAACCTGGAAGAGACAAAAGCTGCAGATAGAGCAGTCCGAAGCAGAACTAGCAGTGAGGCCTGGAGGAGAGGGGAGAAGTTCTAGGCAGAGTAATTAGGCAAGAAAAAGAAATAAAAGGCAACAAAATTGGAAAGGAGGAAGTAAAACTTTCCCTATTTGTAGATGAGATGATCCTATATACAGAAAATCCTGAAAAATTCACAACAAAGTTCCTAGAAATGAATTCAGCAAAGTGACAAGGTACAAAATCAACACCCAAAAATCAATAGTGCTTCTATATACTATAATGAACAAACTGAAGGAGAAATAAAAAAATTCCACTTACAATGGCAACTAAGAGAATCAAATATCTAGGACTAAACCTATCCAAGAATGTAAAGGACTTGTACACAGAAAACTACAAAATATTGCTGAAAGAAATCAAAGAAGACCTAAATAAATGTAAGGATATTCTATGTTCATGGATTGGAAGACCAAATATTGTTTAGATGTCAATTCTAGCCAAACTGATTTACAGATTCAACACATTCCCAATCCAAATTTCCACAACTTCTTTGCAGAAATGGGGAAAGCCAATAATCAAATTTATATGAAAGTTTAATGGGCCCCAAATAGCCAAAGCCATTTTGAAAAGAAGAATGAAGTTGGAGAACTCGCATTTCCCTATCTTAAAACTACAAAGTCACAGTAATGAAAACAGCATGGTACTGACTCGGGAACAGACATATAGACCAATGGAATATAATTGAGAGTTCAAATAAACCCTCACATTTATTGCTAACTGATTTTTGGCAAGGGGGTAAAGACCACTCAATTGGGAAAAAATAGTCTCTTCAATAAATGATGCTGGGAAAACTGGATTTTCATATGCAAAAGAATGAAGGTGAACCCCTACTTCACTCCATATGCAAAGATAAACTCCAAATGGATGTTTGGAATGGCTAGAATGGCTACTATTAAAAAAAAGGGGGGGGGAATTACAAGTGTTGGAGAGGATGTAGAGAAATAGGAACACTCATTCTTTGCTGGTGAAAATGTAAAATGGTGCAGCCACCATGGAAGACAGTTTGGCAGTTCCTCAAAAAGCTCAGTATAGAATTACCATATGAACCAACAATTCCACTTCTGGATAAATACTCAAAAGAATTGAAAGGAGAGACTCAAACATATTTGCATACTAATATTCATAGCAGCATTATTCACAATTGCCGATAGATGGAAGCAATCCAAGTGTCCATTAACTGATGAATGGATAAACAAAATGTGTATATGTATTCAGTGGAATATTATTCAGTCATAAAAAGGAATAAAGTTCTGATATATGTGATGGCGTGGATGAACCTTGAAGACATATATTGATTGAAATAAGCCCGACACAAAAGGACAAAACTGTATATCATTGATATGAAATAATTAGAATAAACAAACTCACAGAGTTAGAATCTAGACTATAGGTTACCACGGGACAAGGTTTGGATGGAGAATAAGGAGTTAATACTTAAAATGTACTGAGTTTCAATTTGGGATGATGGAAAAATTTGGTAATGGATGGTGGTGAACATAATTAACAGCATTGAATTATATATTTGAATGTAGTTAAAAGGAGGAAATTTTAAGTTGTAGATTCATTACTAGAATGAAATCTAAACCAAAAAAATCCATGGACTTGTACAACACAGTGAACCCTAAGTTAAACCATGGACTATAGGTAATAGTGGAAATATAAAAATATGCTTTCATCAATTATAACAAATTTACCACTTTAATGCAAGGTATTAATAATAGGGTGGTATGTGGGAACCCTGTACTTCGTGTATGATTTTTCTGCAAACAAACAAAAATTTTAAAAGTAGTTGTAACTTTGTTATCAAAGGAATTAAGATATTTTGTCACACTATTGGTGTTGCAGGTATCATGAGATCATTTGTGCTCATCACTAATTTGAAATTGCAGTTGTTTTGGACCTGCAGCTAGATCTTATTTATACTATAATTTTAAAAAACAGGTATATCACCCTATCACAATTTTTTTTTCTATTTTGGTAATTTCATTTCAACATAAAAGGTTTTCTTAGCAATATCAGGTATTTTATACATTCTGATAATGGTTCCATAAGCTTCACCAGACTGTGGCATAAAAAAAGCAAAGCTTAAGAACGCTACTCAGTTTCTTTCCCAAAGGTTTAAGCCTCACTACCAGTATTCCTGGAGCTACTTAGGGTATGATAGGAGAGGGGGATAAATAACACCATTCAGTGTTTAACCTAAACTCCCTGTTTTCCTTGCTTTAGTTTCACCTTTTGCTGTTCTGGTGTCCCTGGTTTGTCTCTGTTGTTGCATTTTATCCAGGATTAACCTCCTGTTCCCCTCTGAGGCAAGGAAGAGATGAGACACACAGGGATGTGTGGGCAGGGCTGGGGAAGGAATCTGATGTCTAAACTACTCCCTATGCAAACTTGAAACCATTTCTCCTACTTAGCTCCACTCTGGCCCCTGGCCCACTGCAGTTCCTGGTGCCCCAATTCCTGAGCTTTTGTGAGACACTGTGGCACCAAATGGCATGCTACTTGAAGCTTTTCTTAGCTCTAAGTCGCTTACCATTTATCCATATGCTTTCCATCTTCCAAAAGTCTGTTTTCATTTTGCATAAAATTTCATCTCCAATGCTGTTTTCTTTGTTCTTGTGGGTTGGTACCTTTTTACTGCTTTACTGTCAGTTTGGGGGGTGGTATTTGGGATACAAGCAAATATAAATTCACGTATTTGGTCTATTCCATGTATTGGGTATGAATCGATGTATTTAGTCTTTAAGTGCTGTTTCTTAAGAAACGAAAAAATTCAGGTAAGGGAAACAAGTTAGGAGCAATTTTGCTTTTTTTTTTTTAAACGATAGTTTTGAAATTAATTGCAAATTGTAATCACGTGGGGCTCATTGAAAATATTGGCGCCTCATCCCACCCCCAGGGAGTCTAATATAATTGACTTGGGTGTGGCCTGGGAATAAAGATTTTTTAAAAGCTTTTCGGGTGACTCCCATGTGCAACCAGTCCATTGCTTTATGGACTTTGGTCC
>PVKH010043200.1:0-10745 GCA_004027955.1 Chaetophractus vellerosus | reverse complement strand
GCAGAGAACATGTGGGGTGGGGGGGGGGGCGCTCGGTTTCCTATTTTTGGAGTCTGTTTCACTCAGAAATAGAAAGGGGGGTGATTCTTGGGAGCAGGGATGGTTCCCGGTGGGGGTGAACTGGTGAACCAGGACACTCTGTGGCGTGAATCAGTGAGTCCTGTCATCTGGAGAGTCAAGCCGAGGGGACATTGTGGGCCCTGGGGTGGTGGGGAGGGACGGGATGGATCAAATGAGGGGCTTGATGGCCCGTGGAAGTGTTTTCAATTTCCTTGCAGTGGTGGACACGGGACAGGGTGATAGTCATCAAAATTTATAAAATTGTACGATCTAAAATGTGGACCTTGATGTGGACCAATGACAATGTTGGGGAACTATATTTCACTATCTGTTTGTCAGTTATGTTGGTGCTGCCATCCACATACAAAAAGGTTTTGGTATGGGGGGGAATGGAGGAGGAGGTTGAGTATATGAGATTGTCTTGTATTCTGTGTGTGACTCTGCTGTGACCCAAAACTTCTTTGAAAATTAAATGAAAAAAGGAAGGCTGCTTGAAAGTGAGTAGAGCAATGTGCCACAGAACAGACGACACGAGATAAGGCACTGACAAGGCAAAATTGGAAAAAAAAATGTTGTACATATATATATTATTATTATTTCACATTTTTGAATAGCTCTATCCTTTTATAAAATCTTGTTTTCTTTTTTCTATTTTTAAAAATTTTTCTAAAATTATTTTTTATTTTTTAAGTTCTCCTATATTTTAACTCTTACATTTAAATATCATTATTTCATTTTCCTATTCATTGCAATTGGCTACTGTTATGGCTTCACATGTGAAGAGGCTATGGATCACAGAAGGGTCACAATTTGGATGGGAGAGGATCATTGGTGGGGGGTGTCAAGGTTGGGGGTGCATAGGAGGAAGTCCACCTGAACATACCTAAAAAGCATACATAATTGTTCAAATGCTCACAGGGCATGGTCATGTGGTGAAGAATTACTCAATAAATGGGAGAGCACTGAATTCCCATCTTGGAGACCTCTGACTTATTTTCCAGAAGAGTAGCAACATCCCCCTGAGTGCACAGGCAGTGTCTGGCAAAGGAGGATGATCCATTGATGGGTCCTTGTTAATGATGATTAGCCTTATGAGTCATTGCTATTGAAATTGAAATAGCCTACTGTTAAGGGGTACCTAAGAGTTGCCTCTGGAGAATCTCCCTGTTGCTCAAATGTGGCCTCTCTCTAAGCCAAACTCAGTGTATGAATGCATTACCTTCCTCCCAGCGTGGGACATGACTCCTGGGGATGAGCCTCCCTGGCAACGAGGGATTACTAACAAATGCCAATGGGCAGAACGTCTGGAAAAAGACTCCGAATAAAAGGGGGAAATGTTAAAGACAAATGAGTTCATAGGGCTAAGAGACTTCAAAGACAGTCGGGAGAACAACCCAGAGGTAACACTTATGCACACCCCAGTAGGACCTCCTAGGCTTCCAATATGGATATTACCCCAAATAGAGGGCCTTCTGAGGGCTTTGGAGATATCCAGGTCCTATATCAGGGCAGATAGCCCCAGAGTTTGGTGCCTCACCAGTGGACCCTAATTTACAATCCTTGCTCATGAGAGTGACAGAGACTGACCAAAATATGTCTTCAATGCTCATGGTCCTTTGGTCTCTTCTATTCAAACCTATATTTGATGCCAGAGTTTTAGGTGTACTTCCAGAGAACAGAGCCAATGCACTATCCATGTGCCAACTGGGTCCAGAGGCTCTGTGGACCTGCAACTCCTACTCTACAACTCAATGGACTCACCCAGGACACCTAGTGGGGAGGTGATGATTGACGATGGCTATCCTGGGGAATGGAGAGAGCCTGCAGCTGCAGGCAGATCAACTCTTCCATCGTATCCATGGGATATAAGCTCCCCCACACTTGGTGGTGGAGGGGACATCATCATCCCAGACTCCTCGGGATTGGGGGAAGAACTATGGACTAGAATGGACTTGTTGGTGTCCTGTTATATACTTGTGATACATGCAATGGAAAAAATTACAAAATCATGTGGAGCCAGGGTCACTGGACTCTTTGGGGGCAGGGAGAGGGAAGGGCAATTGTAACAAGGGGGGATTTTTGGGACTGGGAAATTGTCCTGCAATGGAGGATATAGGCCATTTTATATCATCATGTATCATGCAGAACTGTGTGAGAGAGAGGGTGGTCTATAGTATGAACTGTGATCCATGCTTGATGGCAAAGCCCCAAAATGTGTATATGTATCACAAGCATTGTGCCACACTGATGAAGGATATATAGGTGGGAGGTGGTGGGAGGTGTGGAAGGGTGGCATATGGGTAATCCTAAAATTTCTGCATAACATTTTTGTAATCAATGTATCCTAAAAAAAAACTATATATATATATATATAAATAAATTTAAAAAATGAAAGAGTAGGCACAGCTATACTAATATCAGACAAAATGGACTTTAAATTCAAAACAGTTATAAGAGACACAGAAGGCCATTGTATATTAATAAAAGAAACAATCCACCAGGAGGAAATAACAGGCTATAAAAATCTATGCACCTAAGCAGGTTTTCCCAAAATAGATGAGCCACTTCTGGCAAAACTGAAGGGATTAATTGATATTTCTACAATAATAGTTGGAGATTTCAACATGCCTCTCACATCATTAGCTAGTACAATTAGACAGAAAATCAACTAGGAAATAGAAAACTTGAATAATATGATAAACTAGCTGGACTTAAGAATGTTGCATCACAAATCAGTGGGTTATACATTCTTCTCAAGAGCTCATGGATCTTTCTCCAGGATAGACTACATATTGTGTCACAAGGTAGGTCTCAATAAATATAAAAAGATTAAAATTATACAAAACATCTTCTCATATCATAATGTAATGAAACTGAAAAGCAGTAATAGATGGGAAAGGGAAAAGTTCCCAAATGTGTGGAGGCTAAACAACACATTCCTAAATATTCAGTGAGTCAAAGAAGAAATTGTAAGTGAAATTGGTAAATATATGGAGACATCTCAAAATAAAAACACAACTTATCAAAATTTATGGGAAACTGTAAATGCAATGCTGACAGAAATATTTTAGTCCTAATTGTCTGTATTAAAAAGCAAGCAAGGGGGCCAGCTGTAGCCCAATTGGTAGGGCGCTGGTTTACCACATAGGAGGCCCTGGGTTCAGTTCCCAGGGCCTCCTCGAGTGGGCAGATCGCCTTGAGAAGGCAAGCCACCATGGGCAGGGTGAGCTGCCGCGGGCAGGGCGAGCCCCCATGAGCAGGGCAAGCCGTGGCGTGGTGAGCTGACTCGGCGGGTTGCCGTGGCGGGGGGAGACAAGCAGACACAGAAGAACGCAAAAATGAACACAGCGAGAACAAGCAGAAAGGGAGGGATTGTAATAAATAAAAAATAAATCTTTTAAAAAAAAAAGCAAGAAAGAGCTAAAATCAAAGATCTAACAGAACAACTGGAGAAACTAGAAAAAGAACAACAAACCAATCCAAAAGCAAGCAAAAGGAAAGAAATAAAGATTAGAGCAGAAATAAATGAAATTGAGAACAAAAAAAAAACAATAGAGAAAATCAACTATGCAAAACTTCTGTTTTGAGAAAGTAGATTAAACTGACAATCTCTTAGCTAGACTAACAGTGAAAAAAATGGAGAAAATGCAAGTAAATAAAATAAAATCAGAAATGAAAGGGGTAAATGTATGACTAACCCCACAGGAATAAAAAGGATGATAAGGTGATATCATGAGAAACTGTATGCCAAGAAAATAGATAACCTAGACAAAATGGTCAAATTCCTAAAAGTACACAAATAACCTACATTGAATCTACAAGAAATATAAGAACTCAACAAACCAACCACATTTAAAAAGATTAAAACAGCCATCAAAAATCTTCCACCCAAAAAAAAGTTCAGGATCAGATGGATTCACAGGTGAGTTCTACCAAGCATTTTGAGAAGAATTAACAATAATCCTGCTTAAACTCCTACAAAAAAATTGAAGAGGAGGAAAAATTACCTAACACATTTTATGATGCCAATATCACCTTAATATTGAAGCCAGATAAAGATACTACAAGAAAAAATATTTACAGACCAATCTCTCTAATAAACATAGGTGCAAAAATTCTCAACAAAATACTTGCAAATAGAATCCAACACCATATCAAAAGAATTATGCTCCATGACCAAGTGGGATTTATTCCTGGTATGCAAGGGTGACTCAGCATAAGAAACTCAATTACTATGATACACCACATTAACAAATGGAAGGCAAAAAACACATAATCATCTCAATTGATGCAGAAAAGGCATTTGACAAAATCTAGCACTCTTTCTTGATAAAAAAAATATTTCAAAAGATGGGAATAGAAGGAAAATTCCTCAGTATGATATAGGGCATATATGAAAAACCCACAGCCACCCTTGTACTCATTTGGGAAAGGTTGAAAGCTTTCTTTCTAAGATCCAGAACAAGACAAGGAAGCCCACTGTCACCCCACTATTATTCAATATTGTGCTAGAAGTTCTAGCCAGAGCAATTAGACAAGAAAAAATTAAAATAAAATACACCCAAATGGGAAAAGAGGAAGTAAAACTCTCACTGCTTGCTGATGATATGATCCCATATTTAAAAAATTCTGAAATGTCTATGACAAAGCTACTTGAGCTAAGAAATGATTTTAACAAAGTTGCAGGATCAAAACCATAAAAATCAGTAATGTTTATGTACACTAGTATTGAACAATCAGAGGAAGAAAATGGGGAAAAATTCCATTTACAATAGCATCAAAAAGACTTAAATACCTAGAAACAATTTAGCCAAAGACATACAGGACCTACATTCAGAAAACTACAAATCAATGCTAAAAGAAATCAAAGAAGACTTAAACAAATGGAAAGACATTCCATGTTTATGGATTGGAAGACTAAATATCATGAAGATGTCAATCCTATTCTGTGGCAATTTGAGATTATTTATGAATCCCCAAAAGAGAAAGATTATAAGAAAGATTGTATTTGAAAACTAATCTATTCTGGGTGTGATACCCTTTGCTTATTTTGGATTCACGTGGGGGGGCCCTTTATAAAATTACCTGTTAAGATTAATGCTTTGATTTGACCATGTCAGTAAGGTGTGTCTCACTCAGTTTGAGTGCCTGCCCCTTGGTGGGCCAAAATAAATGGAAACTCACTCAAGAAGATACACAGAAGAGGAAAGAACATTGTCGTTCTTTATGTTGCAGCCCCAGAAAGAGGTGAACCATTTGCTTGCTAGCTTACAGCTGACTTTGGGAAGACAGCTGTGACTGATATAGTAAGACCTGAGAGACAAGCCCTAACCAGGAGTGCAAGAGGACTGGAAGCTTGGAGGGAAAGGGGACACCAAGAAGAGATCAGACACCATCTTGCTTCAACATGTCACAACTGACTTTGATGAGAAGCAACCTTGAATTGGACTCTTTAGGGCCTTGTAACTGTAAATGCCCTTTATAAAAGCCAACAAATTTCTGGTAGTTTGCCTCAGCACTCCTTTGGCTGACTAATATACTATCCAAACTGATTTTTATTTTTATATTTATTTTAAGTTTTAGAATACATAAATGTTACATCAAAAATATAGAGGAGGGGACAACTGGATAGCCCGGTGAATAGGGCGCCGGCATACCACATGGAAGGCCACGGGTTCGGTTCCCGGGGACCTCTCCTAGTGGGCAGACCGCCTTGAGAATGGCAATCCGCCATGGGCGGGCCAGAGCCACAGCGGGCAGGGCAAAAAGCTGCCATGGACAGGGCAAAGCCGCCATGGGCAGGGCAGGTCGCCCACGAATGGAGCGCAGCCAGCCACCCGCTAACTGAAAGCAGGCCGTGAATGGAAGCAGAAGCCTCCCACAAGCGGGGAAAGCCACGCCTGCGCAGTGACCAGTCTCAGTGCGTCGCCGCAGTGGGGGGGGGGGAGATATGTAATAAAATAAATAAATCTTTAAAAAATATATATAGAGAGAGGATTCCCATGTATTCCACCCCTCCCTCTCTGACACTTTCCTTCATTAACAATTTCTTTACTAGTGTATTACATTTTTTACAATTGATGAACACATCTTGAAGCATTGCTACTAATCATGGACTATAGTTTACATTATAGTTTACACTTTACCTCCACAATTTTATATGTTTTTACAAAATGTATAATGGCCTGTATCCATCATTGCAATATTACACAGAACACTTCCAATGTCTTTAAAATGTCCCCATGTTATACCTATTCTTCTGTCTCCCTCCCCTCAGAACCTCTGGTGGCCATTGCCTTTAAATCAATGACAGCAGTTCTTTCATTGCTTGAATAATAATGTCTACTTTAGTTGATAGCTGCATTCCCCTCTTATGTTTGTTCATTCCTCAATCTTGAGGATTTTAGGATGGTGATGGAACTATGGAGCAGATGGATGGAACTATGGTCTTGCTTGCAGTTGAAGATATTCTCTGTTTTTTGGGGATGGGTGTTGCCCATCATTATCCTTTTCTTAGTTGTCCTGAGTGAGTCCTATGAACTGGAGAGTAGGTGTTGCAACTCTGCTGAGATTCGGGGTTTAACCAGCACATGAAAGACTGAAGATTTAAGTCCCTGGAACATGTATTTAACAAGTGTAGTTTTAAATAAAAGGAGCAGAAGAGCCATGTGTAGGGAAATAAATGAGTCTAACTCTGTTACATTGGGGAGCATATATTCCAGACAGGCCTTCTGACAGGGTGCTGACTTCCTGAGTTTGTCTGCCCTGACTATTGTGGCTAGATGTCTTTAAAACCCCCAAAAGCCCTGCTCTTTGAGGCACTGTTTACTGTGGCAGTCAATGAGACCCTGCTGAGATGTGCATAAGCATAACCTCTGGAATAACCTCCAAACTCACTTTGAAATCTCTTAACCATGAAAACTCATTTGTATTTAATATTTCCCCTTTTGGTCAAGGTCTTTTTCCAAATGCATAGGTAGTTGGTGCTTAGTAATCCTTGGTGCCACGGGGATTCATCTCCAGGAGTCATGTCCCACACTGGGGGGAAGATAGTACACTTACATGCTGAGTTTGGCTTAGAGAGATGCCACATTTCAGCAAAATATATATTGCCTAAGTAGCTCTTAGGCATTATATAATACTACACTAAGTTTCAATTTCACAAGAAGAGGTTCCTAAGTCCAGCCATCAATATCAAGAGCCTGACACAATGGTCTGTCCTCCTTTGCTAGGCACTGGCCATGTACTCAGGGTTCATGCTTACCTATTAGGGAATGTAGCATGATGAAACTTCAATAATTGTTCAGTTATTGTGTGGGTCTCCACCCACTGGGACATTGCTCCATGACTATTTGAACATATTCATATTTCATAGAGGCATGCCTAAGGTGCACCACCTCCCACACATATCCCCATCACTGACACCCTGTACCAATGATCCTCCCCTACCACTGTTGTGACCCTTCTGTGATACAAAACCTCCTCAAAACCAAAGCCAAGAAAATAAACCAATAAACCTCAGTACCTATGGTAACCACTCAGATTCCATTTCTGAAAAAATAACATTCATAGTTACATGCAATAATATTGAGGGCTTGACATATTGGTCTATTTTCTTTTATTAGGCACTGCATATGTTCTCAAGTGGTAGTGGATTGGGTGACAGTGGTGATAGTGGTCCAAACTGAGTTTTAGATTCAATGTAACATCCATCAAAATTCCAACAGCCTACTTTACAAAATAGAAAAAGCAACTGCCAAATTTACATGGAAGATAAAGTGTACCCCAATAACCAAAAGCATCCTAAAAAAGAAGAACGATATGGGAGAACTTTCACTGCCTGACCTTAAAATATATTACAAAGTTACAATGGTCAAAACAACATGGTATTGGCATAAAGATAGAAACATGGATCAGTGGAATAGAATTGAAAGTCCAAAAATAGACCATGACCTCTACGACCAACTAGTTTTTGGCAAACCTACTGAGTCCACATTACTGGATGAGAAAAAGTCTCTTCAACAAATGGTGCTGGAAGAACTGTATATCCATAACCAAAAAAATGAAATAGGATCCCTTTCTCACTACCTGTACAAGAATCAACTCAAAATGGATCAAAGTCCTAGGTATAAAAGCCAAGACATATGACTACTAGAAGAAAATGTAGGGAAATATCTTCAAGATCTTGTGGTAGGTGGAGGTTTCTTAGACCTTACACCTAAAGCATGCGCAATGAAAGGAAAAACAGATAAATGGGACATCCTCAAAATTAAACACTTTTTCACCTCACAGGACTTTGTCAAAAAGGTGAAAAAAACAGCTGACTCATTGAGAGAAAATATTTGGAAGTCACATGTCTGATAAGGATTTAATATCCGTGATATATAAATAAATGCTAAAACTCAACAATATAAAGACAAACAACCCAATTGAAAACTGGGCAAAAGACTTGAATAGACATTTGTCCAAAAAAGTAATACAAATGGCAAAAAAAAAAAATCCACATGAAAAAATGTTCAACATCACTAACAATTAGCGAAATGCAAATCAAAACTACAATGAGATATCATTTTACACCTATCAGAATGGCCACTATTAAAATGACAGAGAACTACAAGTGTTGGAGAAGATGTGGAGAGATAGGAATAGTTATTCACTGTTGGTAGGAATGTAGAATGGTACAGACACTGTGGAAGACTGTTTGACATTTCCTAAAGAAGTTAAATATAGATTTGCCACATGACCCGAAATACCACTGCTGGGTATATACTCAGAAGAACTGAAAGCAGAGACATGTACAGACATCTGCACACCAATGTTCACAGTAGCACTATTCATGATTACGAAAATCTGGGAACAACTCAGGCATCCATCAACTGATGAATGGATAAACAAATTGTGGTGTATTCACACAATGAAATCTTATGCAGCGGTAAGAAAAAATGAAGTCGTGAAGCATATGACAATATGGATGAACCTGAAGGACAATGTTGAATGGAGCAAGCAAGACACAAAAGGACAAATACTGCATGATTGCTCTATTATGAACTAAATATATTGTGTAAACTCATGGAGTTAATAAATAGAATGTAGGTCACCAGAAAATAAAATGAAGTTAGAGAATGGAAAGCTGAGGGTTAATCTGTGCAGAACTGGTAAAATGTTGTTCATAAATCTTTGGAAATGAATAGAAATGGTGAAAGCACATTATCGTGTTTGTAACGAGCAGTGCTAATATAGGTATGACAATGGTTGAAAGGGAAAGTCTAAGATCATGTATATTACTAGAAGGAAAGCTTTAAAATGCAACATGGAACTGTGCACCATAGTGAAACCTTATGTGAAATATGAATATGGGCAGTATTACATATATAAGACTGTTTTTCTTTGAACAAATGCATTTTAATGTTAAAAGATGTTAATATTAAGCAAAAAACCCATTATGCTAAGTGAAAGAAACTACATACAAAGTACTACATATTGTATGATTCCATTTACATAAAATGTAAATATAAATCAATATAGAGATGGAATTAGATCAGAGGTTGTATAGGACTAGGGATGGATAGAAGGATTGAAAAGAGACTGCTAAGGGGTATGGAGTTTTTCTTTTCAGAGTAATGAAATTGTTCTAAATATTTTTGTGGTAGTGAATGCACAATACTCTGAGTATACTAAAAGCTATTGATTGTAAACTTTGAATGTATTGTATGTTTTGTGAATATATCTCAATAAAACTGCTAAAAAATGGACATATAAAGCCTTCTCTTTTCTTAGACTAATTTTAAAAAACTAGAGCAATTCAGTATGAGTGCCACTTAGTGAAGCTCATCAATCCACCCAGTATCCATTTATAAATATGAATTGAAGTTTGACTTTATAACAAACAGTTGTTTAGATAGTGGAGTAAAGAGATATACAGGATAAATATCCTGATCTAATGGAGTTCACATGCTACAGGAAACTAAACTAAAAAGTTAATTACAAACATGTGTGATAAGTATACTAAAAGAAGAGCATTAGTTGAAATTCTCCATTGGGAACCCAAATGAAAAGCATTTACTTTGACAGAATTAAATCAAGTAAAACATTTGAAATCTTATTTAATAAATGATTAGAGAATTAGTAAATGATAGATGTAGGGAAGGGCGTTATAACCTGAGAGAACAGCATGTGAAAGAGGACTGACATGGGTGAGGTAAATAGTAAAAATCAGTGAATATAAAAATATGATGATGAAAAGGTTAGAGAAGAATAACTCATGAATCATTTGGAATTCCAGAGTGAAGAATCTCAACTTTAGTCCAAATATTATGGGTAATATTGAAAGATTTTAGTAGAGACAATATATATTTTAGAAAGAAGAAAGTTCATCTTAGGTAAAACGTGTTAGGCATTGAGTCTGTAAGGGAAGTGCATCTGAAAAAAAAATACAATAGGCATTCAGTAAATGCTCATGTAGCTGAATAAACTTACCAAATAATATCATACTTCATGGTGTGCTGCTTCTCCTCTTTTAACTTTGATTTTCTCAATGGCCCGTTGCAAAGGAAAAATTAAATAATGCCAGTGTCTGGTTTATAATAACTGATCAATAAGTATTTATGAAAGCTTTCTACTCTAAACACTAAATGTCCTTACCTGAACAAGATCATTCTTATGGTCAGTCATTCCTGGCTGCATAT
>PVKH010043199.1:0-10744 GCA_004027955.1 Chaetophractus vellerosus | reverse complement strand
AAACAAGACAAAATTCGTGACACAAAGAATTTCAAACAGAGAGTTCTCCTTCCCAGAGCAACTCTTTTCACAACCTAGGAATAGTGGACACTCCAAATTGCATAGTTAAACATTGCTTTTCAAACTCCAGCCTAGTTTATTTGAGGGTCAAAAGACTTGGATTTGAATTCAAACCCCTTTTCTGTGTTTCACCTTCTTCATTAGTAAAATAGAGCCATTTGTCCCTACCTTACAAGGTTACTTTCAGGATTAAACGAGATTAAACGAGAGGACATGTGTGAAGGTGCCTTGCCCTTGGCTTCCTTTGGGGGATTACTACTTTGGCTTTATTGCTGCTGCTATTTCTGCTCTCTCTGGCCCTCTTCCTGTTTCTCAACACTGCCCCCCGCAGCCTCTGCTCTGTTCTGCTCTTTCAGGGGTCTCACAGGAGACAGACTCTTTCCGAACTACTCTCCTCAGGCTCTAAGGGGAGAAGGATCAGAAGGTGGGGTGCATACCAGGAGGAATTCTGCCATGGAAGTAAGTTTTGATTACATTTTCAAGGAGAGGCTTGTAAAGCTTTTCATTGGTCTCAATACTGATCTTCTGTACGGCCATCAGGAACTGCAGCGGGTTTTCAGACTTCCGTTCTCTGAGGAATGCCTTGAAGAAGTCCAAGTGCTGCGTACTTAGGAGGACTTCCATTAAGTTTCTGGTAAACAAGAAAGCATCGTTGAAGGAGAGAAAGGGATGGTGACCCTGGCTTCTGCTCTGATTAGGAAATGGGAAAGGGCATCTGCCGGGCTGCAGGGCCTGTAGCCATGTGTGAAGGGGAGAGGGGATGAGTGGGTTGACCTGCTTCCTTGGAAAAAATCTTGAACCTTTATATATCCTTCCTAGGCTTAGTCCAATCATTGACAACCCCAACGGAAGGGTGGATCAGGGAGTATTTAAAAGGGGATTTTTTTTTCAAGGGACCTCTCTTTTTTGCATCATAGATTTAAATCAGTTCCTTATTGGCAGCCACATCTAAGAGGCACAGCATGGCTGATCTGACAGCTATTGATCAATATTTTTAAACTTCCTTTGCTGACTTCTTTCACTGTAGGTGCTGCTAGTGTTTCATCCTCCATCCTCTTTTCTTTTGCTTTATGCTTTTTCCCTGGGTATCTCCACCTACTCTGTGGTTTTAATTTTCATTGATATGGGGAAGGTTTGTGAAACTATATCTCTAGTTCCAAATATCTTCCCTGAGCTCTACTTCTAAATTTCAAGTGCCCATTGAATCTCAGATTTGAGTATACTGGTTTTTTAAATTTCTACACACATATCTGCAATTGATCACGTTGTTCTTCCTCCTTGATTTACCTATATCAGGGAATGGTGCCACTATCAATCTAGTTTCTCAAAATAGAAAATCAGGAATTATATTTAACATTCCCTTTTCCAGCCACTACCAACTTACACATCTAAAATTGAACATATGAAGTTCGATTGATTCTACCTTAACAATAAAAAAAAACTTTATTAAGGTATAATAAAGTCACCTGTTTTTAAGTTACAATGTAATGATTTTTTAGGAAATTTATTGAGTTGTGCAACCATCACCATATTCCAGTCTTAGCACTTTTCCATAACCCTAATAAAAGCCCTTTTGCCTGTTTACAGTTAACCCCTATTTCCAAACCACACCCCAGACAACCAAGAATTTACTTTCTGTCTCTATAGATTTGTCTTTTCTAGGTTATTTCATATAAATGGAATTAAAAAATATGTGATCTCTTGTGTAATGTTTTTGTGGTTCATATACACTGTACCATCTCCCAGCAGTTTGATCCTTTTTATTGCTGAATAATATTGCATTATATAGGCATAATATATTTTGTTTATCCATTTGCTATTTGAGTTGTTTCCATTTTTGGCAATTATGAATGATGCTACTGTGAACATTTGTGTGCGAGTCTTTGAGTAGAAATATGCTTTCATTTCTCTTAGGTAGATACTTAGGGGTGGAATTGCTGGGTCCTATTGAGAAATGCCTTGAATAACTTCAGGTTGTATGTGTACTTTTTAAGAAACTGCCAAACTTGTTTTCAAAGTGGCCATATCATTTTACATCCCCATCAGCAATGGATGAGGTTTTATTACATCCTCACTAACATTTGTCATTATCTGTCTTTTTAATTATAGATATACAATAGGTGTGAGGAGATATCTCATTGTGGTTTTAATTTAATTTCCCCAAAGACTAATAATGCTGAGCATATTTTCATATGAATAATAGCCATCCATGTATTTTTGTTGATGAAATGTCTTTTTAAATCTTTTGCCTATATTTTAGTTGAGTTTTTTTACTTATTGATTTGTAAGAGTTCTTTATATATAATGGATATGTCCTATCTTAGATATGTGATTAAAAAATATTTTCTCCCCATCCATAGCTTGGCTTTTCATTTTCTTAACAGTGTCTTTTGAAGTGCAAAGGTTTTGCAGTTTGATAAAGTCCAATTTATCAATTTATTTTCTTGTATGATTTATGATAAGTGTATCTAAGAAATCTTTGCCTAACCTAAAGTCATAAATATTTTCTGTTTTTATCTAAAAGTTTTATAATTTTAGCTATTACACTTAGAGCTTTGATTCATTTTGAGTTAATTTTTGTGTTTGGTGTGAAATAATGGCCTAGGCACTTTATTTTTTATTTTTAATATGTGGGTATCCAATTATCCCAGTACCATTTTTTGAAAAGACTATCCTTTTACCATTGAATTGCCTCAGTACCTTTGTGGAAAAATAATTGACCATAAATAAAAGGAATTATTTCTGTTGCAATTCTGTTCTATTGATCTATATGTCTGTTCTTATGCCAATAAAACTGTCTCAATTACTGTAGTTGTATAATAAGTTTAGATATAAAGATGTGAAAGCCCTCCCACATTGTACTTTCTTATCAAAAAATTAGTTCTGGGACCTTTGCATTTCCATATAAATTTTAGGATCAGTTATTAGTCAATTTCTGGAAAAAAAGCCTTGCTGGAATTTTTATAGGGATTGTGCTGATTTGAGAATTGTCATCTTAACATTGTTGAATCCTCTAATCCTGAGGACTCTAATTATTTAGATTTCTATTTATTAAGATCCTTAATTTCCCTCAGCAATATTTTATAGTTTGTAGTGTACAACTCTTGCACTTCTTTAAATTTATTCTAAGTATTTTATTCTCTCTGATGCTATTATGAATGCAATTTTTTATATTTCATTTTGGAATTGTTAATTCCTGGTTTAGAGATATGCAATTGATTTTTGTATATTTATCTTTGCATCCTGTGTGTACTTGTTGAATTTGTTTATTAGATCTAATGGGTGTTCTTGTGGATTTCTTACATGAGGCTTATGTAATCTGTGAATTAAGACAATTTTTATTCTGCCTTTCCAATCTACATTCCACCCCCACCCCCCCCGATTGCACTGGCTAAAACCTCCAGTACAATGTTGAATAGAAATGGTAAGACCAGACATCCATGCCTTGTTCTCTGTCTTAGAGGGGAAAAAATTTAGTCTTTTACCATGAAGTATGATGTTTGCTTTAGTTTTTTTACAGATATCCTTTATCAGGATGACATGGTTCCCTTCTATTCCAAGTTTATCGAGAATGATGATCATGAACGGTTGTTAGATTTTGTTAAATGCTTTTTTCTGCCTCAATTGAGATAACCTATGTTTTCCCCCCATTATTCTATTCATATGGTGTATTACATTAATTGCTTTTTGAATGTTAAAGTAACCTTGCCTTCTTGGGATAAATTCTGCTTGCTCATGGTTTTTAGTTGTCTTTATATTTGAGTTCCTGCAAATATTTTTTTTGAGAATTTTTGAGAATTTTTGAGAATTTTTGCATCTATATTCATGAGGCTATTGGTCTGTAGTTTTTTAATGATGTTTTTGTCTTTGGTATAAGAATAATACTAGTATCATAGAATAAATTGGGAAGTTTTCCTTCTTCTATTTCCTTGAAGAGTTTGTGGATTTTTGGATTATTCTTTAAATGTTCTTAAATTTGTCATTTACCCATAGATAATTTACAGAGTTCTGAAATTGTTTTTGATGGTTTTTCTCAGTTTTATCATTCTGGGGAGAAGATTAGCAAATTCTCACTCCACCATTCCAAAAGTCTGTTTCTTCAGGGTTTTTGTTTTGTTTTGTTTTTTGTTTTGTTAAATATGTATCCTCCCTTCCAATCCCACTTCTGCTGTTTAATCCAGACCTTTAGTATCACTTTAATATTTAACAAATAACTGCAACAACCTTCTGTTATTTCTGTCTTCAGTCTCTGGATCTCTAATACCCTATAATATCATTGCTATTGCTGCCAGAGTAATATTTTTTAAAGCCTTGTAATCCAAACCTGCTACCTCCTGTTTCAATAGATCACAAAATGTGTCCCCATTGCCATTGAATCAATACAAATTCCTTAATAATTAAATCAAGCCCCCCTTTTTTTTTTGGTTATTGGTCTCAACATAGCTTTTGAAACTTATGTTTTACATCCCTTCACCCTATGAATTCTATTCTTAAACACCACTAAACTATTTTCAAGTCTTCAAATGTTACTTTCACATTCATAATTTTATATCGTTGTGTCATTCCTTCAGTTTGGAAAGTTAAGTGTTAACCACAAAATTCTCCCATTTATTTGAATTCCTATAAGCAGTTCAGGGTCTCTTGTGATACTCTAACTTTTCCCAATCATCATTCAAGATTCCTTTCTCCTTTCCGCCATAGCAATTAGCTAAAATTTTATCATAACATTTTAAAGGTCTTCCTTATATTTTATTCAGTTATGTAGTAGATTAACATGAGAGATTATGACTTATTTTTGTATCGTTACCATCCACAGAGTGTCTGGGACTCTGCAAATGATCAATAACTATTTATTACCATGAATAAGAGTGAGGGATAGGATTTAAGAGAATTTTAACAGTTATATCCCTGGACCATTCTGCTATGTTCTTAACAGAAGACATAAAAGTGTACTGACTATACAATCATGTATATTCCTCTAGAACTTAATGAACTTATGAACATTGATTTAGAAAAGACTTCTATGACATTCATGATCAAATATTTGGGCAATAAATATTTCTGTGGACATAGTGGAGATGGGGAGTAGAAAAAATTGGAAATGTCAAAAGAAGAAATGATTGAACCTCAGGGAATAATTTCAGGTATTGGACGTGAAGAAGACTATCTAGAGTATTGAGGAAAGACAGAGAACACATTACCCTGAATGAAAATTATCAGTAACTGAAAATACTCTTGTGGAAACGCTTTTATGCAAAAGATTCTGCCAGTGACTGGGTCTACCCAATTTATATGTGCTGCTGTATCCCCATAATCTAGAAGTGTACCTTTCACATACCTAGTCATTAATAGATAATTACTTTATAATATTGGGTCATCAAAAACAACAAAGATACCACACTAATACAAAAAGTTTACAACAGGGAAAACTGTGTGTGTGGGGGAGGGATATGGGATCTCTGTGCTTTCTGCAAGATTTTTTTTGTAAACCTACAACTGCTCTAATGAATAATCTATAATTATTGAATTAAAAATGAGTGAGAGAATGGTAAGGCTTTCAAAAAATTATTGCAAAGTTGGGAAAGTTAAACATAATCTAAAAAGTAGTACATTGTAGGTGCTTGGCATCTTCGGGGATTCAGGATTTCAGAGGAGGAAGAAATCATAGCAGACATAAAATGTGGAGGATTTTTATGTAGAGGCGACATTTGTACCAAGGTAAGTGTGAAGAAAAAAGGTATGACACTCCTGGAAGCCCAGGCCACAGAGTCTTTGCCTAGCAGTGGGACTGTATCAGAAGCTAACTCCAGGACTGATGATAAAGGAAGAGAAGGGAGTAAGGAGCTAGTTAGAAGGCTACCACAGTAGTACACACACAATCCAGAAAAACACAAATACAAAGGTGTTTATTGGGGTGATATTTATAATAATTAAAATTATAGGCAATGTAAATGAAAAGTATATGGTTAAATAAATCATGTTGTATGCATACTATGGAATGAAATAGATCAATATATATATTGACACAAAACGTTATTGCATGAGATATATTACATGATGTCAGTTTTAGGAAATAAATAATGATTAAAATAAAAGTGATTTAAAATACACTGTGCACATATGTGTGATGTACAGAAAATGGTCTGGAAACCCATACAGAGTAAGATAAATTCAGCATTAGCTATGTTGAAATTAAAGAGAGAGCTTATGTCTGGAGATGTGGGTATAATCAGATCCTGTATCTTACCTGGGTCTCATCGAGGGCTTCCTGGAAGCAGGCCTTTTATATAAGGACAATTTCCTTTGTGAATGTGTAGCCATCTTCGGTTCCTTGATAATTTCTATTGTTGTAAAATCTAATGAAAAATCACAAAGTTGGGGAATATATTATAAGGAACATTGCAAGGAATAAGTAGGGCCCAAGTAGCAAGGAATGTATCAGACATTAAGTGCAGGTAGAAAAACTGGACTCCCCATAACTGCTGCCATCTCAGGCCTATGCTGAGAACAAAGGCATAGGGATAATTTCCACCTGAAATTTCCATCAGTCTAGGCTGTGTTATATAAGTCTGATGGCCACTAGGCCTAGCCCCATCCTTCCTTAGAAAAACTGCTGAGACCGAGTCCATCAATTTCTCCTCCTTACTACATAATCAGTACTAAGTGTCATCCTGCCCCCAACCAGTCATTTGTTCTGGGCCACCACATTTTGTTTGCCTTGACACCTCTGCTATCCTTCTAATCCCTTCCACTTCCTCTCTGGAACTCTTTCTCTGTAATCAGCAAACTCTTTTATATTCTTGACCCCTTCTTCAAGGGTTCCCTCTACCTTCTTGCTTTAACTGAAACCATTCAATCCATTCTCTTTCCTGAGGATGCTTCTTCCACTGGCGGCTTCTCAATTGTTGGCTGTTTATTCTACCACACCACAATTCAGAGTCAGTGTTCTGGTTCCCTACTGCCATCAGAAACCATTATTCCAAAATAATATTTTAATCCACTAATATTGAGGAATAATAGATTACAAGGATCTCAGTATTACAAGAACCCTTAGAGATTAATGTTGCAGAAGAAAAAATAGACTATAAACTCATTAAGGGCAGGATTGATGTCTTATTCATTTTTATAACAACCATTAAAAATTAGAACAGGGTCTAGTTATAAAATAAATGATTTACAAATGTTTATTAAATAGGATGAACAAACCCTCAGAGGAAATTTTTGTGTGGGTTGGTGACAAAAAGCATAGAAGGAGGAGTCAATATAATAGAAATATATAGATAGACTCTAAAGAAATGCAATAGAATAGGTGTAAAAATAAAATCCGGACTATGGAAGACTAGATACCCTAAAACAAAAACAAAACAAAACTTTCCAATACAAAATCACAGAAGGGCAACAATGGGGATGGGAGAGGATCATTGGTGGGGGTGTCAAGGTTGGGGGTGCATGGGAGGAAGTCCACCTGAACATACAAAAAAGGCATACATAATTGTTCAAATGCTCACAGGGCATGGTCATGAGGTGAAGAATTACTCAATAAATGGGAGAACACTGAATTCCCATCTTGGAGAGCTCTGCCATATTTTCCAGAAGAGTAGCAACATACCACTGAGTGCAGAGGCAGTGTCTGGCAAAGGAGGATGAGCCATTGATGGGCCCTTGTTATTGATGACTAGCCTTATGAGTCATTGCTGTTGAAATTGAAATAGCCTAGTGTTAAGGGGTGCCTAAGAGTTGCCTCTGGAGAACCTCCTTGTTGCTCAAATGTGGCTTCTCTCTAAGCCAAACTCAGCATATGAATGCATTACCTTCCTCCCAGTGTGGGACATGACTCCCGGGGATGAGCCTCCCTGGCAACGAGGGATTCCTAACAAATGCCAACGGGCAGAATGACTGGAAAAAGACTCTGAATAAAAGGGGGAAATGGTAAAGACAAATGAGTTCATAGGGCTAAGAGTCCTCAAAGAGAGTCAGGGATCAACCCAGAGGTAACACTTATGCATACCCCAGTAGGACCTCCTAGGCTTCCAATATGGATATCACCCCAAACAGAGGGCCTCCTGAGGGCTTTGGAGATATCCAGGTCCTATATCAGGGCAGATAGCCCCAGAGTTTCGTGCCTTACCAGTGTGCCCTAATTTGGAACCCTTGCTCCTGAGAGTGACAGAGACTGACCAAAATATGTCTTCACTGCTCATGGTCCATCAGTCTCTTCTATTCAAACCTATATTTGATGTCAGAGTTTTGGGTGTACTTCCAGAGACTGAAGCCTGTGCGCTGTCCATGTGCCAGCTGGGTCCAGAGGCTCTGTGGACCTGCAGCTCCTACTCTACATCTCAGTGGACTCACCCAGGACACCTAGTGGAGAGATGATGATGGACGATGGCTATCCTGGGGAATGGAGAGAGCCTGCAGCTGCAGGCAGGACAACTCTTCCATCATATCCACGGGATATAAGCTCCCCCCTCACTTGGTGGTGGAGGGGACATCACCTCGGGATTGGGGGAAGAACTATGGACTAGAATGGACTTGTTGGTGTCCTGTTATAGACTTGTGATACATGCAATGGAAGAAATTACAAAATTATGTGGAGCCCGGGGCCACTGGATGCTTTGGGGGCAGGGAGAGGGAAGGGCAATTGTAATATGGGGGCTTTTTTTAGGACTTGGGAATTGTCATGGGTGATGTTGCGATGGAGGATATAGGCCATTTTATATCATCATGTTTCATGCAGAACTGTATGGGATAGAAGGTTGTCTACAGTCTGAACTGTGATCCATGCTTGAGGGCAAAGCCCCAAAATGTGTATATCTATTACAAGCATTGTGCCACACTGATGAAGGATATATATGTGGGAGGTTGTGAGAGGTGTGGGAGGGTGGCATATGGGTACTCCTAAAATTTCTGTGTAACATTTATGTAATCAATGTATCCTAAAATATATATATATATAAAATTTTTTAAAAAAATGCCAATTACCAGAAAGAAAACAAAATAGCACACTTTTAAAGTCACAAGTAAGCTTGCAAGAAATTAAGACAAAGCAAAATAAAAACATAGACTAGAGGGCCGGCTCGATAGCCCAGTGGATAGGGCGCCGGCATACCACATGGGAGGCCCCGGGTTCGATTCCCGGGGACCTCTCCTAGTGGGCAGACCGCCTTGAGAATGGCAAGCCGCCATGGGCGGGCCAGAGCCACCGTGGGCAGGGCAAGAAGCTGCCACGGACATGGCAAGAGCCGCCACAGGCAGGGCAGGTCGCCCGCGGATGGAGCGCAGCCAGCCACCCGCGAACTGAAAGCCGGCCGTGAACGGACGCAGAGACCGCCCACAAGCGGGGAAAGCCGCGCCTGCGCAGTGACCACTCTCGGCGCATCCCCGCAGCGGGGGGAAGGGGAGATATGTAATAAAATAAATAAATCTTAAAAAACAAAAACAAAAAAAAAACATAGACTAGAAACAAAGAGGATATTGTAAACCAGAAAGGTAAGCTGACACCAATACTTCAGCCGTCCTAGAAGTATCTGCAATGTTAAAGCCACAATGGAAGAGAAGACAAAGCCATAGGCCTTTAGAAAATGGACAAAACTTTGGCACTGCTTTTACTCTCAAGGAATTTTCCAATTATGAAAATGGCTACCGAGAAATTTAGTGTAGCTATTGGCAGGCTCTTGGGGCAGGAGAGGACAAAAATTGGAATTCGGAGACAGCTAAGAACACCTCAGGCTTTTAATTGGGTCTCCAAGGAGTAAGAGGGAATTGGAAATAGTCCATCACTCTAAGGGAATGAAAAATCAACTTTTAATCACCTTCAATCGCTTATCTGCATGCCTCAAGTTTAGTGTATGTCAGAACCAAAAGAAAATCTCTTGAGGAAAATAACATCATCCTGAGCCTCTAATTATCTCCACAAATTTTCACAAACAATGGTCGCAAATCAATCAGCAACAATAAAATATTTAAACAGACTTGAACAAAAACCCAAGGGGAAAAAACCTGGCATTTGAAATACACACAGGAAATGCAGCTAACAGAGTTATCAAACCTGGACTTTAAAATGACTATTATTAATGTAGTTCAATGAATTAAAAGACAAAAAGGAAAATTTCAGCATAGAACTGAAGATTAAAAAGAAACAATAGAAATCTAAGAAATAAAATTTTAATGTCTGGAATTAAGAATTACTAAATGGATTTAATGACAGATTATACACATAGAAATAATTTTTGAACTAGGAATTTGATCAGAAGAAAATATCTAGACTTAAAGATATAGAAGAAAAAAAAAGTAGATATAGAAAAAAAGCACATGGCCCTTGCTAGTAGTAGACTACATGAAAGGCTGATGTTAGCCCATTGGGCAGAAATGAAAGGACAGTAGACAGCAGCTAGAAGCTACACGAAAAAATAAAGAACACAGGTAAAGCTAACTACATAGGTAAATATAAAAGCCAGTATTATTGTATTTTTGGTTTGGAACTCCTTTTTTGTTCCTATATTATTTAAAAGACAAATGCATAAAGCAATCATTATAAATTTATGTTGATGGTTATATAAGGTATAAAGATATAATTTGTGATAACATAAAAGGAGATAGGGACCTGAACTGTGTAAGAGCAAAGTTCTTGTACAATATTGAAGCTATGTTGGTATCATTCAAACTAGGTTGTCATAAATTTAGG
>PVKH010043198.1:0-10755 GCA_004027955.1 Chaetophractus vellerosus | reverse complement strand
TATAAAAGTTCAGTATCAACATACATGCAAGAAAATTCTGATGAGTGTACATCTAAATGAAGAAAATTGATCCCATGAGGAAAATATGTGATTGAAGAAATACTGACGAGGAAGGAAGGAAGGAAGGAAGGGAGGGAGGAAGGGAGGAAGGGAGGAAGGGAGGAAGGGAGGAAGGGAGGAAGGGAGGAAGGGAGGAAGGGAGGAAGGGAGGAAGGAAGAAAAAAAAATAATAGGAGCATACTTAGCACCCAGATCTTGGTTTCTAAAGCCATTCTCCAACAAAGGGACCCAGGGTTCCTTGGGTTAGAGCAGGATAGGTAAAATGAATCTGAAGCTCTTTATAGTGCCATAAAGTAAAAAAAGTGTTATTAAAAAATAATTGATGAGTGTATATTAAAGGGACACAGGAGCTAAACTAAAGAGTTCCCAATGGCCAAAGATGGAACAAATTGAACAATCATATAATAAAGTAGTATTTTGTTGTAACCCAAAATATGAAATGAAAACCCATGAATCTATACTAATATGGATAAATGATTGAATGGGTAAATGGAGAGGAATAGACAAATCTCTCATGAAGAAACATTTAAAATAATTTATGTAGATATACCACCCTCAAAGTGGTGAAGCATATATTTTTATCCCTTAAGTATGGGCTGCACGTAGTGATTTTCTTCAAAAGACACTATGAGGGGGGAAGAGGTAAATTTATAGTGTTGAAACCTGGCAAGCAAGACCATAGCCAGGCAGTCAAGAAAAAAATCAACAATGATAAGTCATCTTGAAAGCATTTAACTTGGATAGGAAGTAACGAGAATGGAAATTAGCCTCTGTGGTCTTCCTCCCAAAACACATTACCCAACTCTAATCATGAGACATTCCAGACATTTACAAAACACCTGACCAGTATATCTCAAAAGATTCAATGTCACCAAAAACAAGGAAGTCAGATAAACTGTCACAGCCAAGAGGAGTCTTAGGAGGCATGATTACTAAATGAAATGTACCATCCTGAATGAGATCCTGGAGCAGAAAAAAGATCTTAGGTAAAGACTTAGGAAATTTGAATAAAATATGGACTTTGGCTAATAAAAATGTATGAATAATCATTCATTA
The DNA here is from genome assembly GCA_004027955.1 of Chaetophractus vellerosus. Lineage (NCBI taxonomy): Eukaryota > Metazoa > Chordata > Mammalia > Cingulata > Chlamyphoridae > Chaetophractus > Chaetophractus vellerosus. The sequence continues at coordinate 9,639 of PVKH010043198.1, read as the reverse complement.
ATTTTGACAAATGTACCAATCAAACAAAACAATTTAATAATTGGGAAACTTGGGTATGAAATGTGCCAGAATTCTCTGTAATATCTTTATTACTTTTTGTTAAATGTAAAATTATTGTAAAATAGAAATTTGTTAAATAAAATAGGTGAAATAAAAACTTTTCAGGCAATCAAAAACAGAATTTATTTATAGCAAAGCTGAGCTAGAAAAGGTGATAAAATTCTTTAAGCATAAAAATATGATCTCAACAGTAACTTGAATGAAGATTTTAAAAGATGAAGAATCAACATAAAGGTAAACATGGAATATCTATTTTCTTATTTTATTAATTTTCTGGAACAAGTTTTGACCAACATTTCCTTAATGTAACAGATAGTAAATGGGTAGACTTGTAGACATAAGGTTCTGTCACAACTACTAAGTGCTGTTATGGTAGGAGGAAAGTAGCAATACAGAGTACAAAAACAAATAATCATGCTTATGTTCCAATAAAATTTTATTTACAAAAATATTATCTTCAAAATATGCGCACACATACAACAACAAAAAAAGAATCTTAAAACTTAGTAAGAAAAATATAAATTCTAATAGAAAATTACCAAGAGATTTGAGAAATTCACCACTTAAAAATATGAAGGTCAAAAATCAGTGAAAAATGTCCACATTTACTAAGAATCACATAAATATAAATCAAAACAACTAATAATGAACATTTTATCTGTCAAAAAAATATTACCATCTCTATTAGTCTGCCAAAGGGCTGCGGATGTAAGGTACCAGAAATCTGTTGGCCTTTATAATGGGATTTATTTGGGGTAAAACTTTATAGTCCCAAAGCCATGAAAAGTCCAACTCAAGGCACCATAAGAGGTGCTTTCTCACAAAAGTCAGCTGTCAACGTGTTGAAGCAAGATGGCTGGCTATTTCTGCCTGGCCTCCCCTTCCCGTTCAAGCTTCCTCTTTCAGGCTCAGCTTTCTTCCTGATTTCAGCTGAAAGCTGGCATAGGCCTTGTCTCTTAGGATTTCCTTTATCAGTCTCAGCTGTTCAGCTGTCTTCCCAAATTCAGCTCATCTCTCCCTGGGGCCTCAGCTGTTTAAGCCTTCTCTGTTCTGTCACATGGCAGGGTTAAAAATGACAGAGCTCTCTCTTCTTGTGTCTGATTGTGTGATTCCTTTTATATAAGACCCACCAAGGGGATAGGCACTCAAACTGAGTCACGCCTTACTGATGTAGTCAGATCAAAAACCCTAAAAGCTATCTTGAGGTAATCTAATCAAAGACCCTTCGACTGAATTTAATACAATCAAAGGGTATCACATCCATAGGAATAGATCAGTTTCCAAACATAATCTTTCTCTTCTGGAGATTCATAAATAATCTCAAACTGCTACACCGTTTTTATTCCTTTTGGCTGTATGGATTTTCTTCAATGGTATTTTTGTTAGGGTTCTAGAGAAACAGCACTGACAGTGTACATATTCATATACAGGACCTATGAATGTGCATATATGTGTGCTATATATATAAATATTATGAAATTTATTATAGGAATTGGCCATGGGATTGTGGCAATTGGATAGTACAAATTCCATTAGACAGGCCTCAAATTGGGAACTCCAGTGAGGATTTTGATGAATTCTCCAGAAGAAGCTGGCTGGCTGAGTTTGACATAGAAATTCTTCTTTCTGGCTGTTGAAATCATCACTTCTCCTTCTAAGGCCTTCAGGTGATTGGATGAAACTTCTCTCATTGTTGAAGGTATTGATGGTAGATGTAATCAGCCATAGATGCAATCAACCAACTGATGATTTAAACTCATGAAATACCCGCTAAGTATCAATAAGGCCAGTGCATACTTGAACAAACAACTGGACACAATAACCTAGTCACATGGGAACATGAACTTAACCATCATGGTGCTATTAGTGTTTGCACTTGGCAAGACAAATAGGAAATTTCAGACACTGTTGGTTATACTGAAGGTTATTTAACATTTCCAGAGATAGGTGTGTAACACAAACAAGAGCACTAAATATTAATATGCCCTTTGGTTCACAATTCCTCTTTGTGAATTAATTTTGATAGAAACACTGTTTTTCCACTAGATTTTATTGAAATCCTTTTGGTCCAGTGGTGTTCAAACTTTAGTATGTAAAGAATTACCTAAATCTTTACATCAAAGGGAAATTCCAGGATCTTCCCAATAAGGCAAAAAGAAAATATGGTGTAAACACATGGTAGAATATTATGCGTTTAACAACAATGATGCTTAATTTTTAGTGATATCCAGAAAATTTTAACTGTTAAGTTATTAATGCCAATGTGTAAGGTACAGTGGTCCAGAGAAACTGAACCAATAGCTTGTATATGTATATACATGTGTGCACATGTACGTGCATGTGTATATGTGTGCATGTACATGTGCATGCAGATGTACGTATATGTGTACATGCGTGCATGTGTTTATGTGTACGTGTATATGCATATGTATCCATGCATACATACATCCACAATAAAATATTTCTTTTAAGGAACTGGCTCACACAATTGTGGGAACAGGCAAATCTGAAATAGGTAGAACAAGCCAACAGGCTTGAAACTCTGGCAGAATTTCTTTTTGGGGAAAAGTCAGTTATTTTTGCTAAGGCCTTCAACTGAGATATTTTCATATTTTTCAGAGTAATCTCCTTTATTTAAGGCAAACTCATCTCAGGTATTAAGCACATCTACCTTTGCATCAATGCTTAGATTTGTCTTATTAAATATCTGACTACTATAAGCCTGCCAATTTGACATGTCCATCAGAACCAATTATAAAATAACATTCAGTATGTGCTTGTTTTCTATATTATCTGTATGTGCAACTGTGTAAACACTATATAAAACATATCTGCTATGATATCATAAATGAATGTGTATTTGTTTCCACCTTATATTCACTTTCTATTATAACAAATACTACCTTTTTTTGTAAAATAAATTCATATCTTAGTAGAAAAATAATGAAAACAGACATGTGCTTTACAGTAGACTTGGAAAATAAATTTAGTATCAGTTTGAAAATCCATACTTACAGAAGATATTAATCATTAATACTTAGAAAAATTTTCTTTATTTATATATGTATACTTATGTTTATTAATAAATTTAATTAATACATTTTAACGTCTGAATATAAAATGTGAAATTAGTAATGAAAGCATAAATTATTGAAAAATTTAATTATTTGCTGCAAAATTCTACCTAATTTTGCATCATTGTATATAGTACTATTTATTTTTCTGTAAGCTGATTAGATACTCCTGGACAACTATATTCTGTACAAATTTTAAATATTATAAACACCACTGAAATACATATAATTATATGAGTTTTTAAATATTTAATAATTTTTCATTCTGTTTTCTGTAATTTATATTGGTATTTGAAAATATTTAAAAATTTTGGTGGTCTTTGTATATAATATGAATGGAAGTGTTTCTCATGAAATTTATTTTTTCCTAAAATAGATGACACATTAATTGGTAATATGTTAATGATTTAGCACTAACCATTTTTTAATATTGTTCTCTCAATAAGTGGCTAAAATCTAAATCTTGAAGAAAGGATATTTTCGGAGGACAGCTAATTTTTGAAATGAGGGTTGGGTGACTTAGTTAGGCAGATACCTAAGGATACTTGGTCATTTTAATGGAGAGGAAAAGGAATGTTCAGGTAGAAAAAATCATTGAAGGCAAAAGCAGATATATATATGATAATACTTTTGTGGGCCATTTTTCCTGACCCATCCCATTTTGGACATGCTTTTTGTTTCCATAGGAAATAGTTCAGCCCTGCTGTTTTTCTCTTTTAGAAACTGAAGTTCGAAGATGTAAAGGGATAAAACAAAAACAGAAACGATAAGCCGTGAAGGAGCTTACCATTCTCACAGTCAGAAGTAAACTTTAAAATGCATTTTGGGGCAAGTTATGGAATAGCCAAATGTCAGGCTTAGGCAGCTTCTTATGCCATGGGTAAGAACATCTGTCTCCGACAGGCTTGAATGTGAATACTGAGTTTGCACCGGGAGGTTTGAAAGCAGCTTGGCAGGATTTGCTGCACAGTGCCTTGAATACATTTAGAAGGAAAACACAGCCAGCTTGGCTGAAGGTGAAAGACAGCAGGACCACACATAAATCCCTGCATTGTTTCATAGATTTTTAACGTCTCTGCATCTTCAGAAACATGCTTTGACCAAACATAAATAGGTAGAATAGTTTAAAACAGCCCCTCCTGGTCAGTCTTATGGAGTAGGAGCCACTAATCAGGGTTTTTCTCCTGGAGAGTGACATTTTGTATTTGGGACTATATTTACGGTCAAGATATTGATATGGGATTTGGTATGTATGAAATTGTGGTTTCAGAGCATTCTAGAATATTCTATTGTGACAGGCTCACATTTGTCTCTTGTAGGATGTTCCCAAAAAGATGAAAATACAAATGTGCCAGGGAAGGAACTAATTACCATTCCATGCATAAAGTTTAGTTTTTTTTTAATTTTTAAAAGAGATTTAGATTACATAAATGTTACATTAAAAGAGTAGGGGATTCCCACGTGCACTACTCTCTCCCCCTCCCACACTTTCCCACATTAACAACATCCGTAGTGTGGTACATTTGTTACAATTGATGAACACACATTGGATCATTGCCACTAAGTGTGGATTATAGTTGACATTGTAGTTGACACTCTTTCCCACATATTTTTGTAAGTCACTTTTAACCATGCAGTAGACAGCCAGCAAGAAAGTCCATGTGTTCAGAGAGTCTAGACTTTATGTCCTATGGTCAATGAGAAACAAACGTAGACTTTTGGATTCAGAAATTGAAGGTATCCATATAATCATTCCTTCCTTTAATCCTTGAAAATTACATTTTGACCAATGAGAATAAAGCAGGGGTGATCCATAGTCTTTGTTACCCTGATGAAAACGCAAGAAAAATTGTAGACACCTGAAGACTATTCAAACGAAATATTATTTTGTGGTACGAGATATAAATAATAAATAAACTAAACTGTGCTCTAATTCTGACCACCTAGAAACAACCACTATTAGTATTTTGATATGTTTCTTTTATCTTTAAAAATTTCTCAAGAAACAGTTTAGACCAAAAAAAAACAAAGGTAGCCACCATATAGAATATGGGTAGTTATTATTACTGTTGCTAATTATGTTTCAATATTTTATAATGTATCAAATAATTTGCATATATTCACAATTCATATTTCAAATCCGACGTCTAAGTATTCATAACCAAATTTCTTCCACATACACTCTTTTATTACCTTTTTGTTCTTCAGCTTTAATTGTAATTCCATCCATGCTTCAAATTTTATTGTAACACTTCCATACCATTTCCCTCCACAACATAACAAAAACACAGATATGAAACCATTGCTAAACAATGAGGAAAATTGGATATTAAACTCTGGTTGGAGGGGAAGGAGTGGAACAAATCTAAACCTCCAGTTTAATTATTTCCATTTCCAAAGTCCCTAATAATTTTTTCCAAAGACCTATTCCTTTGACCAACTCAGTAAGCTGAATTCCAGCCTACTCATTGATATGAGATCTTTTCATCTAATCTAGAATAGATCAAAAGTTTAGGCAAGCATTCTTTAACCAGCAGGATTTGCAAGTAGAGAAGCTGCATTCATATGTTGTATTAGTCAGCCAAAGGGGTGCCTTTTAAAATATAACAAAAATTGGTTGGTCTTTATAAAGGGTATTTATTTGGGGTAGAAGTTTACAGTTACCAGGCCACAAAGCATAAGTTTCTTCCCTCACCAAAGTCCACATGTTGGAGCAAGACAGCTGCCGACATTTGCCAGGGTTCAGGCTTTTTGGGTTCCTCTCTTCCCAGGGCTGCAGCTGTAGACTATCAGGTGAACGGCTCACTTGTCTTCTCCTGGGGCGTCCTCTCCAACATCCAAACTCCAACATCAAAACTGCTTCTCAAATCTGCTCCCTCTGTCTGTTGCCTTACTTTTATACTTGAGACCACACCCACTGAGGGGCGGGACTCAACACCCTAATCATAACCTAATCATGCCCAGATTAACAGATCAGTTTACAAGCATGATTCAATTTATATTTTTGGAATTCATCATTATATAAAACTGCCAAACCATTAAATATGTCTAGGGTCAACATTGTGTTGTGGAGAGATACCTTATTCTACCAGTCTCTATGCCATTTCTTTAAACCTTTGCATAGCCCTCTCTACCTGTTTCATCTTCAATTTATGTATTGTCTTACTATTTAGAGAGACTTCAAACTACTAGAGGGGAAGAAAAATGCTCTTCCCTGGGTGTGTTTATTATAATGCATATGCTTAAGCATTTATATTAAACAGATTTCTCCAGATTCTACTCCACTGAAGGACTGCTGAATCAAGTGGATGGAGAGAGTGAGGAGAAGAGATGAGGTCTCTATAATGTCTATACTCTCTTTACCCTCCCCACTTTCCCCATCTACCAATCACAGACACATCTTCATGCATGTTGTATGAACTACCCATACCCAAGCACTATCCTGCCACAGAAATGCATCTGCCTGATAAAACCACCCTCCGCATTTCCATTTCCCCCGTGATTCTCCAAATGTGTGGAACCTTTCATATGTGTCAGCTCACTGATGCTGACAACTTACGTGTACATCTGCTGTCCTTTCTTGCCTATAAAAACAAATAACCAAGTAACCCCAAATATATTAACCCAAATTCATTTACCCAGTAGTAAATTAAAGGGATACTCTCTGGTAAAGAAACAAATTACACATTTGAAAGCAGGAATACCTCTCTGTGTGTTTGTATCCACAGCTCACTAGCAAGTATATACACTGGGCATAAAACTCTCTTCTCATCCCAGTATCTTTTTCAATAATATTTGGATTTACCCTATAATGGACATCAACACTTTCATATTTAGTAAACTTCATAAATGGCACTGAAATTTCTGCAGGTTCAGAGGAACGGAATTGTCCTGAATGGTTAGGAGCTGTTTTTATTTGCCAAAGGGCTGTGGATGCAAAGTACCAGAAATCTGTTGGCTTTTATAATGGAGATTTATTTGGGGTAAAAACTTACAGGTCTAAGGCCATGAAACATCCAAATCAAGGCATCAGCAGAGATGCTTTCTCCCCAAAGTCAGCTACTGTTGCCATGTGGTGAAACAAGATGGCCACCAATCTCTGTGTAGGTCCCTAACTTCACCTTCAGAATCTACCATCTCTTGGAGCTCAGCTGTGAACAACCAGGCATAAGGCTTGTCTCTTTCTGGACCTTAGCTCTTTGAGCTTCTTGGGGGCTTCTGTTTTCCTGCAGTCCTCTCTCTCACTTTGCAGAATCAAATATGCCTGCTTTATTTTCCTATGTCTGTCCAAAATGAGTCTCTCTGGTTCTGTTTATATCAGACAAGCAAGGGGGCAGAGATTCAACCTGAGTCACGCCTCACTGACATAGTCCAATCTAAAGCCCTAAAGCAATCTTATCAAAAACCTAATCAATCAACCCTCAACCTAATTTGATGCAAACAAAAAGTATCACACCCAGAGGAATAGATTAATTTACAAACATAATATTTCTCTTTTGGGGACACATAAAATAATTTCAAAGTGCCACAGAAGTCTAACTAGACTTTCCTTTTTTCTGGTCCTGTCTTTTATATTCCTCATCGCTCTCCCCACCCACCACCCCCAGGGACTTAGAAAACAAAGGAGGTCATTGGACTCTCTATTCAAGCAAACAGAAAAGCAATTAATCTTACCACCCTCTGAATAATCTTATAAATCTGTATATTAACATCATCTAAAACACTGATCATCGATAAGGAGAACAAATTAATCTCTTAACCAATAACTATGAATTAATATGTTCTTTTTACATTACCTTGTTTTTAAAAAAAGAATTAAAATGGTGTAATTTGGTATTACTTTATCATTAGATTGAAATAAGCATAAAATAATCAAACAAACGGAGAGGGGAAAATGCACAAGGTTATAAGATTTCAAAGCCCTTTTGCTTACCTGCTCTTATAAATAGACTGTGATCCATCTGTTTTAGCTAGCAGATATGAAAATTCATTTTATTTTTTGTACAAAAATGTTACCTTCCCCAAGCAAGCACTATTTCACAGCCCGTTGAGCCTTCAGGAGACTGGGAAGTAGATTAATATCTGTAGATTGTTTTAAGTGTAATTAAAGGCCTAACAAATTTCGAAATTCCACAGCACAAATGCTGCTTTCCCCCATGGGGCTCAATGACAAATGCGTCCATTTCAGTAAGTGGATCACTTGCATGGAGTGATAATGAGGAAGTCAATATTCCACGGTGGCTGGGTGTAGTAGGTGACAAATTACTTGCCTCACTATTCCCCGCACTGTCCCTTAGGGCCGGCCTCATAAACAGATGGATTTAGCTGCTGCAGCTTTGGTGAAAACTGAGTCCATACTCACAGCCAACATAGTTTCTTTTTTCTGCCATCACCAGTTGCTCATATAAAAAGACTGCTTCCAGAAGGCCCCTGATAAAGAGTGCATAATTTAACTGCAAGAGGCTTTTCACTTTTTTTAGCATTATTTGCTCCCTATATTAGTTTGTTAGTTTAAGTGAACACTAGACAATTACAACGGTTTGGTACAGGTACATGTTTAGGCAACTCGGTAAATCACTAACTTTCAATTTTTTGCTTTCCTCACCAGGCCTCAGTTTCACCAAGCACAAAATAAGAATGTTTGACCACTGGCCTTTGCAGAAGTAACATTTTATTCTCCCGGAATGGCCATTCTAAATCTGATACCCTCTTACACTACTGATTCTACTTACCACATTGCAAGTCACAGAGAAGATGAGCTCTAGGGTGGGGAAATTTCTAATGGATTTGACATTCATAAAATTTAACTCATGCCTTTTCTCCTCTAGTCTCTTTCTCCAATGTTAGACTCTCTAGTAGAAAATGTTGATGCCCTGATCAGACCCAATCTACATGCCAGGGTCACACATCCCATCTTCTGTGAATACTGTCTGATGTGGGCTCATAATTATACCCTTCTGAGAATTGCCCTCTACCAACAAAAGCTGCTTCATTCTGAAATGCCTGGGAGGAAACCTCCTCCCTTTGGGGTCAGCCTGCATCCAATGATGGAGTCATAAATGTGTGCAATATTCTGACCTACCTACATCGAGGTGGTAGCCTTCTATTGCCGATAATGCTTCAGAGCTTCCTGTGGGATTAGACTCATCCTCAACTACAGCTGAACCCACTTTATTTGCTTCTTCCCATGTCTTATTTTGATTTCTTCACTCTCATACAGGCTTCACCAGAGAGCAGTTCCTCAAGAAACCAATTACACGAGAGCCCTTGTCTTGGTTTATGAATGAAGCTATGGAATGAAATCCAGTGGATTTCTACTTCTACACATCTAACCCTTTTGCTCATGCTTGCCACTTTTGCGTCACAACAACATATAAGGAGAGAAATTAAGATAGTGAACTGACATTATTCAACAACCCCATTCAAATCACAAAAACTACTAAAGCAAGAGGTTGAATGCTGTGATGGTTTGAGTTTGAATTAATTATGAATTCCAAAAATATAA
>PVKH010043197.1:0-10732 GCA_004027955.1 Chaetophractus vellerosus | reverse complement strand
GTTCAAAACAGGGTTCTGAGCTTGAGACAGATATTTGGTGATGATTGCATGGACTGGATTAGCTTACTCAAGGAGAGACTAATTAGGGAGGAACGAGAGTACAGGTCACACCTTGGGGAGCCCTGGTATTTAGAGCAGATTTAGGAATTTTTAATATATCAGTCTGGATGGGACCAGGCATTAGCTGTTGTTTTTTTTAAAGCTTGCAAGGTGATTCTCATGTGCAGCCAGGATTGACAAACACTGTTGTCTAGAATTTGGAAAGAGAAGAAGGAACCAGAAGAAGGAACAGAGGAGTGGCCAGAAGGTATCAGAAAAATTAAGATAGTATATCATTGGGTATCTCAAGACAAGAGTGTTTCCAGAAAGAGGGAGTGTGATCAGCAATGTTGAATTTTGCTGTATGGTTTAGGAACACAAAGACTGAAATGTGTCCATTGGATTTGCAAATTGGAAATTATTAGTGACCTCAACAAGAGAAAATGTTGGTGGTGTTCTAATCAGGTGATTAGAGTGGGTTGAGGAATGAATTGGGTGGGGGGGGGCAAGGAAGTAGAGACGGCACATACTGACAATTGTTTCAAGAAGCTTAGCTGTGTGTGGGTAGTGGGAAGATGGGGGACTGGATGGGGAGCTTCTTATGTGTTTAAGGTGGGGATTGATAAAGCCTGTTGGAAATGTTGATGGGAACAATCCTGTTGATAGAGGTTAACAATGTAGAAGTGGAAAATGTAAATATAATGTGAAATCAAAGATGTAAATAAAAGATAAATAGAAGCAAATTGAATGGAAACATACCAAAATCATAGTTTTCTGTGCTTTGTCCAATTTTCTAAAGTGAGCATGTGTTACCTCTTATTCAGTAAAAATATATTTTTAAAAAATACATAAAGATTTCCTGTTAAAGATGGCAGATTGAACATGTGTTTACTCCACCTCCCGAAGCCACCTGGTCAAACCAATCCACTCTGAGGCCATTGTGAGTCCTACCCAAGTGCACAGAACTTTCAATTGTCTTTTTTTTTTTTTGAGGAGTTGTGAGTTAACAAAACAATCATGTATACCATACAGGATTCCCATACATAGCCCACCACCACCACCTTATATTGTTGTGACACATTTGTTACAAATGATGAAACAACATTGTCATAATATTATGGCTATCTATCATCTATAGCTTCTGTTTGCTGTGTTTTTCCCACAAGCCATCCTATTATTAATACCATGTATTAGTATTGTATATGTTATCGTTCATGAGAGAACATTCTTATATTTGTACTGTTAACCACAGTCCATCATTCACCTGGAGATTCATTATATTATACAGTCCCCTCCCTTGTTCAAGCCATCCAAAGTGTACTCTCAGTGGTTCTCAGTTTCATCGCAGAATTGTGCTGTCATCAGCTCAGTCCATTTCTGAACATTTTCATTAATCCAAAAGGAAAAATTCCATATCCCCTTGCAGTCCTCCATTAATTTTTAAAATATATTTTTATTATAGAAGTTGTGAACTTATAAAGCAATCATGCACATTTGTAGAATTCCCATACAACAACCCTTCACCAACACACCACACCATTGTGGAACATTTGTTACAGATTATGAGATAATATCATCAGACTGTTAACCATTAACTATGGTCCACGGCATACATTTGGCATATTTTTTCCATACCCCCCTATTAACACAGTACATCTTTGGCATTGATGCAAGAATATTGCAGTATTGCTGTTAACTATGGTCCATAGGTTACATTAATTGTATTTTTCTCATGCTTCTTCATATTCCCACCACCCTGCAATAGTGACATAAATCTGTTCTAGTTCGCAGAAGGATGTTCTTGCATTTGTACTATTAACCACAACTCTCATCCACCTCTGGGTTCATTGTTATTCAGTCTCTAGATTATTCTCTAGCTTTCTTTCAATTGACATTTACATCCTTAGACTACCCTTTTCAGCCACATTCCCATTTATAAACCAGCTGTTACTCACTATAATGTATCACCATTAATTCTCTCCATTTCCACACATTTACAGTCAAGTTAATTAAAACTTCTACATACATTAAGTAGCAGTACTCCTTCACAGCCCTCTTCTTATCTCCTAACAGCCCCCCATTATTGACCCTTAGCATTGATACAGTATCTTCTTTGCCATTGCTGTAAAAATATTATATCACTGCTAACTATAGTCAAAATGTTACATTAGTTGTATTTTTCCCATGAATCTTCATATTTTTAACACCTTGTAATAGAGGAACATTCTTGTATTTGTACTAGTAACCACAATCATCATCCACTATTTTTTTTAAAGATTTATTTATTTATTTATTATATATCCCCCCCTTTCTGCTTGTTCTTGCTGTGTTCATTTTTGCGTTCTTCTGTGTCTGCTTGTCTCCCCTCGCTGGGGCGACCCACCGAGTAAGCTCATGGCGCGGCAGCCCAACCAATCATGGCGGCCTGCCCTGCCCGCGGTGGCCTGCCCTCCCCATGGAGGCCTGCCCTCTTGAGGCGATCTGCCTGCTCGAGGAGGCCCTGGGAACCGAACCTGGGGCTTCCCATGTGGTAAACGGGAGCCCTACCAATTGAGCTACAGTCGGTTCCATCATCCACTATTGAAATCACTGTTATACAGTCCCTAGATTATCCTCTAGCTTTCTTTTATTTCAATTGTCTTTTGAGTATTCCACTTTTAAATGAAAATGAACAACCAAGAACCACAAGACATTTTGAAAAAGCCTCTAATATATAGAGATCAAAACAAACAGAAAAATAAATTTAGAGGAAATAGATCATATAGAGAGGGAAAAGAGTAGGTATAAAGACACACACACACACACACATACACATATAATCCTTAGAGCAGGAATTTTTGTTCCACGGACCCCTTTGCCAGTCAGGTGAAAACCACAGACCCCTGACTAAGTCCACACTATACTTTTTACTATTTAATAAATATATCACACCTGCACCAACACATCCCCACAAGAATAATGGTTTTTTTTGAATTTCAATTCAAACTCAAGGATCACTGGTTAAGGACCCCTGCCTTAGAGTGATAAAAGAAGTGAGTGTATCCATTACACAAAATTACAATGTCTATTTTTTAAAAGAATGTAAAGGAACTCTTGGAAATTAAGCACATCTTAATACAAATTAAAAATTCATTAGCAGTGTTGAAAGATAAAGTTAAGCATATCTCCCAGAAAAATAAAGCAAAAAAACAAAAAATAGAGAAAGAAAAAGAAGAGTTAAGAATGGAAGTCCAACATCCAGATAATAGGAGTATCAGAGAAAAAGAAGAGCAAAAACAGGAGAGGGAATTTTCTATGAAACCAAGAAAAATTCCCAGCACTGAAAGAAATGATTTTCCAGATTGAAAGAGCCCACCAACTTCTCAGAACAACAGGTAAAAATAGACATACACTGTAGGCACCTCAGCAAGAAATTTCAGAGCATCTGAGGACAAAGAGAAGATCATACAAACTTCCAGAGAGAGGGGAAGAAAAGGTTCAGACCAAAGAACAAGAATCCAAATAACTTCGGACTTTTGAACAACATTGGAAACGTGAAGTCAGTAGAACATGCCTTTAAAATTCTGAGGGAAAACATTTTCCAACCTAGAATTCTATATTTAGCCAAACTATTTTAATTAAACATGAGAGTGAATTGGAGACATTTTGAGGTGTTCAGGGTCTCCCATGCACTGTTTCTCAAGCCAGAGGAGAGGCTTTACCAAATGAGAAAGTAAACCAAGAAAGAGGAAGATCTTTGCCCCAGGAGTTAGGTGCTCCAACACAATAGAGTGGTGGAGGGAATCCTTGAGGTGATGGTGAAGAGGTATCCCTAGAAGGCAGCTCTGTACCTGGAGGTAATCAGTCAGATTAGAGCACTTCAGAAGGTCCTAGAAAAGTTTTTTTCAAGAAGATGAAATTGGTGGCATAGTCAATATGTTTGAATGTCTTGAGAGGAGAGCTACACAGTGGGTGAGGGGAGATATTGGGGTTGAATTAATGGTATTCATAGTGAACTAAGCGAAAGGAAAAATTATTAGCTGTCAGGAAAGTAAAAAGGTTTATAGGCATAGAAAAGTATTTATAGTATACTACATGGTTCAATTATGAATAATAGTCATATAACCTAATAATATAAATACCCAATATTGAAATAATCAAAATTACAATGAAATTATACTGGAAGATCAGGGATTTGGAAAAGATGAGTAAGATCTTCATCTCCACCTGCTGAAAGTAGTTAGATAATGCTTAAAATGGAAAAATCAAGGACCAGCAATGTAAGTATGTAACTTACAGTTCTGAGTAAAAATGACAAAAGAATCAGGTAGAAGAGTTGAAAGTTATCTCTGGGGAACAGAAAATGGGCATTTGGGGTGGAGGAGATCTTTTTTTCACAGGTCCTGAAGAACTGTTCACGCCCAGGGCTATGTGCATGTATAACTTAAAAAAAAAAAAAAAAAAAGACACAAAAATACATATATCAAATTTTTAAAAAGTCTAACAAAAAGTGTACCTATGAGAAGGTTGCAAAGTCAATGTCAACCATCATTTCTTTGCTTTGAGCTAGTAAAGAAAGTTAATGCAGCAACATTGTTTTTTGCTTTCCAATAAAACATTAACGTTTCATTAACATATGTCTTTTGCCATTTGTATTTCTAAAAATTCAGAAAGGAAAAATAGAGAGTAAAAGTCCCCTGTAATTCTCTCTCAAGAGTCAAAAGTTTATTCCTTCCAATTTTATATGCATAGAGTAATATATACACACATATGGTCTTAATTATACAAGTGATCCATAAATACATTCTTATGAAATACATTTATATGTATATTGGTTGACTACTTTTACCATAATATATCTTTGACATCTTTTTACATCAGAACATGTGAGTGTTCTTTTTAATAGCAGGCTATATAGTATACTGTTTCATAATTTATTTAAATACTCTCCCACTGATGCACGTTTAGGTGCTCACAAGTTTCAGTGATTCAATAAAAATCCTTATAAATAAATCTTTGTGCACTTGTCTGAAACTAGATTTCTAGAAGTGGATTTGCTGGGTCAAAGGATATACCCATTAAAAAATTTAAAAGATACTGGCACATGCCCTTCAAACAATTGTACCAATTTATATTCCTTCATCTATGTCTCAGAATACCAATTTCCCCACACGTATGTCAATGTATTATCTTTTTAATATTTGCCAAAATGATGGGCAAAACAATGATATATTGATATTTTCATTCTAATTTTTTAATGTTGATTTTGAGCATATTTTCATAACTTTCTTGATCATTGGCATTTCTTAATTCAGTGTATTATCTTTTGTCCATTATTCTTTTGGATTTTTTATCTTTTTATTATTGATTTGTAAAGGCTTTTTAAATATTAAGGATATTAGCACTTGTCTGTTATATGTATGCAAATATTTTTCCCAGTGTGTGATTTACATTTGTAAATGGTAGGTTTGGTGGTTTTTTTGTTTTGTTTTGTTTTGTTTTGTTTTTGGTGGTATAGCAGTTTTAAATTTTTATATGTTCAAATCTACCAATTTTAAGGTTTTATGCATTCACATTTATCTATCTTTATGGTGTCTGGGTTTCACATCATGTGTAGAAACACTTACTTGGGCCATTTTATTCAGTGAACACTATGATCACAGGCCTAAGACCTATGAGCTTTTTGAAAACTTATGAAAATATTTGAAATCTGAAATAAAATATATTTGCTCTAAAAAATGAAAAGAAAATTGCAAAGTGTAAGTGATTAAATGTTTAACTAAATCTACAAATTAACATGTCAGCCTCATTATTAAATTTAGTGCTCACAAACATTGGATTAATTTGAAAACAATTTGTAGGATAGGGTTTTCCCATCTCACAGGAGTTCTTATGAACAAGTGTGATTACAGAGAGGAAAAACCAATCACAGATTGGTTTCACAAATAAGTTTCTTAAAGCCACACAATGTCAAAGCAGAGCTACAAAAATTCTTTCAAAAAATTATACAGCAAATTTAGAATTGATATGGGTTGAGTACATTTAATATGTTTGGTGTCAACAACTGGACAGCCTTCAGAAGGAATATCTAAGGCCAGAGTCTTGGAATGGCCTGTTCTTCACCCTCAAAGTTGTAAAATTTTTTGTACCCATGCTTTTTTTCTAGTATGATTTCATTTTGTATGTCTAAATTTTTGATCCATTAGGAATTTATTTTGATGTAAGATATGTGAAGGTAGTTTTTTCTTCTTCTAGTCAGCAAGCCACTTGTCTGCACTCCTTTTTTTAAAAAAATAAAACTTTTTGCACTACTTTTGAAATGCTAACTTTGATCATAAACTATATTCCCACACTGTGCTTCAATTAATTTTTTAAAATGGAAGAACAAATTACTGCTTATAAATCCAGCTTAGTTGTCAGTACTCTTTCAAAAATTGTTTGGGGTGGGGGGACCTTTCTGGGGGCAAAGAGGTGGGAAACAACTGGCTTACCCACTGTCAAACAGATAAGGGTACATGGAAATGTGTAAATTTTGAGGGGAAAAAAGAGCTACATGTCTTAAGGGAGGAGCAGAAAATTACTTAGGGTTCAGAGAGGAGTGTGAGGGCATTGTTAGGTGTCTTGTGGAATAGAGGACATTTTAATGGAGGTCTTGAAGTAGGGGTACGTGTTTGAAGGCAGTGGTCTTCAACCTGGGGTACCCATACCCTTGAGGGTACAAGAAGACTTTCCACGAGGTATGCAAAACAGATGGTTTTAAGGGCTCAGTGTCCAAGTCCTTAGTCCACCTGATCTCATTCATAAAACTGATCAGCTGAGAGCACACAAGGCTTACGGTCCCTGAAGTTCTGTTTCTCTTCTCCTGTATCGCTCACTACTAAAAAGGGGGGAGGGAACCCTCCAACCCATCCCTATCTTACTATGGAACATTCCTCTGAGGTATAAAACCCTCTGGGTCACCAAACAGAGACAATCCAGAAATTGGGGCCACATGTACAGAAATGCATTACTAGAGCCTGGATGACAAATTCTTTGGCAAGTTAGATCATTTGCAGTACTTTGTTTTTTGTGTGTGTGTTTTTTTAATTTATTTATTACATATCCCCCCCCCCCTTCTGCTTGCTCTTGCTGTGTGTCCATTCTTCTGTGTTTTTCTACGTCTGCTTCTTGTCTCCCCCGTCTTTGTGGCGACGTGGCCCTCCGCGGCGGCTCGCTCCATTCGTGGGTGGCTCCATTCCGTTTTCACGGGCGGCTCCGCTCCATGTTTTGCGGGCTGCTGGCATCCGCAGAATGCAGGCAGCAGCTTCGCTTTTCACAGGTGACTTTGCCATGCCCTTGGCCGCTTTTTGCCTTGCCCACGGTGGCTCTGCCCCGCCCATGGAGGCTTGCCTTTCTCAAGGCCGTCTGCCCGCTCGGAGAGGTCCCCGGGAACCGAACCCGGGGCCTCCCATGTGGTACCCCAGCGGGCTCTTATCCACTGAGCTATCTAGCCGGGCCCAGTACTTTGTTTTCAACAAAATTGAAGAACCTATTCAAGTTGCCAGCTAATAGGCATTAAAAATAATTTGCGATGATATGTTAACCATGTGATTTTGTGACATAATTCAGAAGTTCAAAGCATCAGGTGACAGGTCCATAGCAAAACTCCATCTTTACCATCTACATATTAATGCAAAGGAGGTGTCCCAATGCTTGCATTTCTAAAAATGAAAGGGGAATAGAATTAATTCTGAACTCTGACTCACTCTAGCAAAAAGCTCATTCTCAGATAAATGAACTAATTGAGGGAAAAAAATCCTTACCCATCCTTGTAAGAGTTATATTTCCAACACGATTTTTGTTTTCTATCTTGAATAACTTTATCATTCTGTAGTAATAATAACTAAAGATAGCTTAGGTCAGGAAAAAAATTAACACTTAGAGCACTATTTAATAGAAATAAAGGCAAAATTAAAATTTAATTTACATATGTATTTTTGTGCAGACAGGTAGGTGAGGTGATCAGTAAAGGACTTACAGGTAAAAATATATCTTCTAATAGGATAAAATTCTGTGGAAAAAGTGGAATGAAAATAGAAGTTCAAGGTGAAAAAGAATGATATAAAAATTTCAACTGTCAAAGAACTTTTTCATGTATTTTTTAATGAATAATGATGGATTTGGCTTTTACAGTCTATTGGCTACATTTTTAGAGTCCATTGGCTACATTAAAAAGGAGGTGGAAAAAGAAGAAAAAAGAAAAAAAAAAGGTGGAGGGAGCAGATGTGGCTCAAGCGATTGGGCTCCCACCTCCCACAAGGGAGGTCCCTGGTTTGGTTCTGGGTGCCTCCTGAAAAAACAAAACAAAACATGCAAAACAAATGAAAAAAAACAACTCAGGGAAGCCCATTGTGGCTCAGTGGTTGAGCCCTGGTTTCCCATATACAAGGTCCCAAGTTCACTTCCCTGCTTAAAGAAAGGTGGTTGGGGTGGAGGAACAGGTGTAGTTCAGAGGTTGAGCACCTGCTTCACATATATACAAGGTCCCAGGTTCAATCCATGGTATCTCCTAAATTTAAAAAGTTGGGGTTGGCTGGGGTGGGTGAGCAGCTGGAATAGTTTTATTTTAAAATATCACTATTTACAATACTCCAGAAATTACATCTTTTGCAGTTATTGGCACAATTTATACATTTTTTTCAAAAAGGTACAAAGGGGTACATAGTTTTAAAATATTTTAGGGAGAAGGCAAACAAAATATTTTAAGAAATTTGAAATTAGGGAAGATATTTTTCTGATGCAGGGGTCACTATGTTTCTGGAGGGAACATAATTTAAGAAAGAGGAGAAAAGGGGGACAACTGATGGAACAAAATTCCTGGGAGAAAAACTGGGGTGGGGTTAAGGAAACAAGCAGAAGATTTAGGTTAAAAGAGGAGGGAGGAGGGACACTATCTCCTGAGATTGGAGAGAAAAGGAGGGTAAAGATGGTGATTTTGAGGTAAAGCAGGAGGAAATCAAGGCTTTAAATGTGGGTGACTTTTTAAAAATAGAGACTAGGATAAAGACATCTTTGGAGAGTGGGAGACAGGTTTAGGAAAAGTAGAAAAGATCTGCATTTAAGGCTGTGGGGAATGTAATGTGGAAGCATTAGAGCTGCTTTATATTCTGTCTACTTCCAAAAGATTTGAGTTGGCTAATTAGAGAGGAATTAAAGGATTGCCAAGCATCAGCAAGAACCTAGTGTTAGGTCATATAGCATCAGTTTTGAGCATTAAAATTAGTTGGTCCATTTTTTTTCAGTGATGTGCTCCACCTTAGGGTGGAATGACACGTGAATATGGCAGAAGAACAATGAGGAAGTTTCATGAGGGCAAGGAGTGTATCTGTTTTGTTCACTGGTTTCCTGGTTTCTTTTTCTTCCTTCCATAGCATTTATCACTTCCTAACATACAATATAATTATGTTTCTTGCTTATTTTCTCATCCTACTAGAACATAAGATTTATGAGGGCAGGAACGTCTGTTTTGTTCACTGATGGAGCCAATCCATTAGCACACTGCATGACACATATGAGTTGGTGCCCAACAAATGTCTGTTGAATAAATGTTGAATGAATGAATGAATGAATGCTTATGCATTACACATTTATCTAAGTGATTTTCAAACTGTAAGGGGATTTATGCTGGCAGAACTCAGACCATATAGAAGAAAATTAAGTTGAAGCCCTACCTTATACCATATACAAAAATTTTTAAAACAATCCAGATGGATTAAAAACCTAAATGTAAGAAATAAAATTAAATCTTTGGGATAAAATCTAGGAGAGCAGATATGCCATTTAGGACCGTAGGGTACCTTCTCTAGTAAGACAGGAAACCCAGAAGCATAAAAAGAAAGATGGACACATTTGCAATGTAAAAACTTTTTTAAAGTTATATGGTAAAAGGTGTTACAAATAAGTCAACAGACAAATGACAGATTTGGAAAAAGATATTTATAATGCAGATTAAAGAAAACAAATTATCTGTAATGCAGGAATCACAGGATTTTTACAAATTGACAAGAAACAACAACCTAATTGGAAAAGATATGCATACACAATGAAATAAATCACTATTTTGTTGAGATATAAACAAACGGTTATTGCAGTATTGTTCACCATAACAAAAGACTGAGAACAGAAAGTGAATGTTTTTCAAAAGGAAATGATTGAATAAATTACCTTATTAGCCTTACCATGGAATATGTGCAGCTTTAAAAACGAATGCATTAGCACTATAGAAATTTGTTTGAAGAGATTTCTACTAGATATTTGAGAAAAGGGATATATAGAGGAGTATGTATAATGTGATTTTATTTTTTAAGAATAGGCAAAAATAAAAATATAAATGTATATGATGTAAATGATTACATAAAAATACAATGTTAATTACAAGAGTTATCTGGGAAGAGAAAATGAAATGGCAAGTGAGGGGAGGGCAAATTAAAAGGAAAAGAGGTGCCCGGCTAGATAGCTCAGTGGATAAAGAGCACGCTGGGATACCACATGGGAGGCCCTGGGTTCGGTTCCCGGGGACCTCTCCTAGCGGGCAGACCGCCTTGAGAATGGCAAGCCGCCATGGGCGGGCCAGAGCCGCCGTGGGCAGGTCAAAAAGCTGCCACGGACAGGGCAAAAGCCGCCACGGACAGGGCAAAAGCCGCCACGGGCAGGGCAGGCCGTCCGCCAATGGAGC
>PVKH010043196.1:0-10740 GCA_004027955.1 Chaetophractus vellerosus | reverse complement strand
TCAAGGCATAGAAAAGTAGTGACATTAATTTTTCCCTGACAAAAGGCAGCTCTATTGATTTCTCTTTATGCCTAAGTATTTTTTCTTTAAAAAATTATTCACTGAATAGCACAGAGAACTGGAGAGTTAAGTGAACCTTTTAGTAAGTGCATAAAGAAAAGGGTAGAATTAATACCATGAATATGAAAAGGTTAATTAATTAATTAGTTTCAGTTTATGTTGGCAAGTGGTCTAGGAGAGTGGATGTGAGAGAAATGGATTTAACAATTCAGATAGTGGTGTAAATTATTTAAAGAAAGAAGAAAAATATTCTATCTTCTGTACAGGAAGAGGGTTTAGCAGCAATTCTAATTTCCCTTATGTTGCAGTCTGAACCTTTTAGCTATCAGTATTATCTGAATCCTCCTCCACTTTTTAAAAAGATTAAAGTACAAATTGAGTTAGAAATTATATATAAGGTACAAGGATCCATTCATTTAAAAATCATTGGCATGTCAGGCAAAGTTCTGCAGCCACAAAAGATATAACCAGAACAATGTCCATATTCTTGGATTTTATTTTCTAGTGACCCTAATGACCCAAAGGCCCTAAGAATGTTAGAATATTCTTGAACTTCTGGAATGGCTCTCTCTATATTATATATGTATATTCTTGCTGATTTTAATACAAACGGGACAGATTAATTCCTTAAATAAAAAACATCAGTATTTGTTATCAGAGGCAGGATTTGGGGTATGGTAGGGGGACAAAAAAAAATACCACACTCCACAGTCTCTTTTAGAACATACCCGAATCTTTAGAAACCCAGAAGGTGCTTTAAGCTTTGGAAAAGAAAGGAAAGCAGAAAGTAAAACAACACTAGATTGGAGAAAATGCTATCTGGATAGCAAAACCTGGACAAAATGAAAAATAATCATAAACGCCAGCAAGAGATCTGAGAGTGAGTAATCGAAGCAAGCAAACAACAACAGCATATGGGAAATTATAACATTAAGAATAAGAAAAGGGCTAGGTCATAGAAGAGAAACAGTACTAGAAAAGGAACATTTAAAAAGTTTAGAATTGGGAATATTCAGACCTTTTATGTAAGAATGCATTCAAAATGACAGTATGAAACTGGCATGCAAACAAGAACTTTGAACCTACTGACCAGCACAAATATTAAAGAATACAGGTTAGTCTAGGTCTACAGACAACTCTCTTCCATTTCGTCTGCTTACATTTACTGAGCTCTCCATATATGCCAGACATAAGGATGTAAGCATGTATAAAGCACAACATCTATGTTGGAGGTTTCAGAAAGATAGAGGGAAATATAAGGATATTGAAGATTTGCAGTATTATGGTATCCAGTTTAAGACACAGTAAGGGACAGGTACTTGAAACAAAACACAGGAAGGAGCATAATCTCACATTGTTTGGGTGGGGAAATGGAGACCTCCCTGAATAATTTATACCTAAGGAGAATCTTGAAGGACTAAGTGGCATTAGTCAGTCAAAGAAAGGTGGAGGATTAGCCTGAGCAGAGGGGTCAGCATGTAGGAAATATGAAGAACTAGAAGCAGACAGTTTTAGTGTAATGGAGAGGAAAGGCAAAGGATGAAGTGTGCAAATCACAGAAACTCCTGTCCATGAAGAACCAGCATGTCATACACAAAAAGATTAATCTTTAACAAGAAATAGTTAATACTGGAGGAGGAGAAGGCACAGACGGGGCATGGTTTCACTTTCAGAAGGTAGAATGTGAAGGGTCTGTGGAACATCCAACTGGTGATGTACATTGAGTAATGGTTTCACGTGGAAAAGATCTGGGCTTTGCAATCAGTCATGTAAATGATGATATGCTCCATCTGACTGGGTGAAATCACCCCTACAGAGTATAGAGTAAGAAAAGCAAAAACAGGATACAAAAAAGAAAGCTCTGAAGATAGAATATTTGGAAGTGCCAATATTTCATAAATGGGCAGAGAAAGAGGAGCCTGTGTAGGACAGTGAAGAAAGAGATCTATAGTTTGGAGGAAATTCAAAATGATGGCAGGGAAACCATTTAAAGAATGACTAAACCTTAAGGAAAAATATTGTGAGAATGCAGGCACGATAAAAACTAAAATTTTCTATTGGCTTCAACAATAATGAAGTCCTTATACATTTTGGGAAAGCAATAGATTTTGAAAGTGAGAATAAGTTAACAGTTGGTTGAAGCCTAAATTGAGTGGGGATGTGATGAAAAAGTAGAGACATTTATGAATTTTCAATGGTATTGAAAACATAATGAACTAGGCATAGCTTGGAAAAGCATATTTAATGATATTAAATGTATTTTTAACTTCAGTGGCTTTGAGGGAAAAAGAATCAGTTAATTAACTGAAAATAACTGAAATTTCAATTAATTAACTGAAACATAACATGAAAGCATATGAGGACATTCCTTTTTGTAAATATGTCAAACACATTTTCTCACACTATATTTAAAATATTTGAACGAGAAATCATTTGTCTGTGCTATAGTATTGGGAATAAGGAATGAGGAATATAAACAGAGATGGATAAAAAGACAAAGGAGGATTCAGGTCCCAGTGTTGTGCTTTGTTCTCATTGTTTTTTGGTTTGTTTTCCAGGACAAATGAATCTAACTCTTAAAGCAATCCTTTGGTATTAGCAATGGAAGAGATTTTATGTTCTTAATTACCTGCATATATCCTATATCCAGGGTTTCTCAGGGACAAAAGAAAACAAACTTTAAGTACTCATGAAATGGCATCATCTTTTTTCTAATTCATGTGTCAATCTAATACATGTAGTGAATTACAAGGGTTAAACTACATTTTTAAACTCTGAGGGGCAAAGGATGATATAAGAAAAAGTTGCGTTATTTCAGAATAACATAAATACTTAAGACAATCTCTTCTGTGCATACCACATGTAAAACGCAGGTAAGCTACTGGAAGAGGGGCAATATTGATTAAGTTGTAGAGGGAGAAAATAAATTTATGCCCCATTGTTTGTCTTTTATACACAGGGCCTTTTGCAATAGGGTTTGAATGTCTACCCCCCCATGAAAGCTCTTTGATTTTTTCTTTTTTAATATACAGATTGGGTACGGATGTCAAAAAGCAGCAATGAGAAACCACACCACAGTTACAGCCTTCAGCCTGCTGGGACTGACAGAGGATCCTCAACTGCAAGTTCTTCTTTTTGTCTTTCTATTTCTCACTTACATGTTGAGTGTAACAGGGAACCTGACTATTATCACGCTCACATTGCTGGACCCCCACCTTAAAACTCCTATGTACTTTTTCCTCAGAAACTTCTCCTTCTTGGAAGTCTCATTCACTACAGTCTGTATTCCTAGATTCTCATACACTTTATCAACTGCGGACAATGCCATCACCTATAATGCTTCTGCAAGTCAAATCTTTTTTGTTATTCTCTTTGGAGCAACAGAGTTTTTCCTCCTGGCAGACATGTCCTATGACCGCTATGTGGCCATCTGTAAACCCCTTCATTACATGACCATCATGAGCAACAGGGTCTGTATTTTATTAGTCGTCTGCTGTTGGGTGGCTGGCTTGATGATCATTGTCCCACTCCTCAGCCTGGGGCTCCAGCTGGAATTTTGTGACTCCAATGCCATTGATCATTTCAGCTGTGATGCAGGTCCACTCCTGAAGGTCTCATGCACAGATACGTGATTAATAGAACAGATGGTTACACTCATGGTTATCTTTGCACTCATGGTGTGTGTGGTTCTGTCCTACATATACATCATAAGGAAAATTCTAAGATTCCCCTCTACCCAGCAAAGAAAAAAAGCCTTTTCTTCTTGCTCATCTCACATGATTGTGGTCTCCATCACCTATGGAAGCTGCATCTTCATCTATGTCAAGCCTTCAGCAAAGGAAGAGGTGGCCATAAATAAAGGAGTGTCAATGCTCACTACTTCTGTTGCTCCCATGTTGAACCTCCTCATTCACACACTGAGAAACAAGCAAGTCAAACAAGCTTTTGATCAGTCCATAAAGAGGATTGCATTTCTCTCAAAGAAGTAGAAAATTTGTTGACTCAAAGTAAAGTGAAAGAAGAAAGTCTCTTATTTTTTTCGCTATGTCCTCTGACTCATTTCATTTTTTACTGTCTAGAATTTAGTCTGATTAAATTTATCAAAGATTTCTTTTTAATTTACATTTGTTTATTGTTGTAACACCTTGTTTTGAACATCAAACATTTCACCAAAGTGAGTCATTTATCTCAAAACAATTTTCTTTATGATAAGATAACTAAGAGTACTGTACTGATTTTTACATTTAACTCCTGACAATTTAAGCTCATTAGTGGCATTACTGTCTAATAATCAAATACTTCATTGTAGACTGAACTTAATTATTAAATTGAAAGAGCAAAGTTTCCCCTCTTTTTCTTACCCTCAAAATAAACGAAAACAAGTTTTCACATGGAAAGACCACTTACTTGAAATAAAAACTCAATTTTTAACCAGTTTCATTAAAACCATGATGCGCTAAACCATGGGAAAACAGGACTTCCTAGAGAAAGGTGAGGTTTCTCAAAGATTTTTAGTATTGTATACTCATGTCACCTTAATCAAATCACTCATTTTCTACTAAATGCACATATAGTGCTTTCCTTTATTGTGAAATAATGAAATATATTTCTAAGAAATTAAAGCAAATGCCTACTTCTGATCTAGTCTTTTCTTCAATGTTCAATGGAAGGAAGGGAAGTAATAATACTTAAAAGTGTACAAATTATATACAAGATAAATTGTATAGTAATTGTTCCAGTTTCTTCCTCTGATACAGTTATCAAAATTAATATTAAAAATCCAAGAATCAAAATAAAAAGTACAAAACAACAACAAGTATATATTTTTAAAAGTTAGACTAAAAATGACATTTATTCCAGGACAATTTAATAATGATAACATCACAAGGCTAAAGGAGATATCAACAAGAGTTTGGGAATAATCAGAATACAAAAAAGGGAAACATCTTCTAATCACTGATAACATGTATAGGTATTTTTCATATTACATAAGAGAAGAACTGTACTTAAAAAGCAAATATTTCATTTCAAACAGGGAGGGGTGAAGGAAAACCCTGTAATTGGAGTATATAAACTGGTTAGGCAGTAGATCTATCTCTGCCTGCAATAATACAGTTTTAGTTTATCAGTGTGTTACCTTATATCTTGCTTTTATTTAATTGCTTTATTGACATTGTCAAAGAAAAAATAAAGTCTACTAAACATTTTAATTCATGTTACTGATGCTGTGTACAATAATCATTTCTATTCTATCCTATTTAAGATTTTATATTTTGTTAACAAGAATGAGATAAAATTGTATTTATCCTCACCCTGCCAATTTTGAAGCCAGCTCTACAAAAATTACTAACTGGAGATCTGTGGCCTGAAAGTAAAAGACAGGATAAAGAGGTTTGGAGGAGTGCATAGAAATGAAGATTATCAGAAAGGGTACTCAAAAGGGTAAATGGATAGACAAAAATAAGATATGATATATGAAAAACAAAGGATAAAATGGTCAAAGTAAGCAAAGTCTTTACAGTAATAGAATTGAATGTTAATGGATTAAACTTCCCAATCAAAAGAGACGGGCTGACAGAGTGGATAAAAAACTATAAGCCACCCATATGCTGTCTGCAAGAGAGTCACCTTAGAGCTGAGAGTACAGAGAGGCCGAAAGTGAAAGAATGGAAAAAGATATCTCATGCAAACCGTAACCAAAAAAGACCAAGAGCAGCTAAACTAATATCAGATGAAACAATCTTTAAATGCAAAAATGTTATGAGGGAGACAGATGGCCATTATCTATTAATAAAAGGGCCAATATACCAGGAATAAATAACAGTTATAAATATCTATGCAACTAACCAGGGTATATAATGAGGCAAATTCTGGCACACAGAAACCTATATTAACTCTAAAAGAAATACAAGATGACAACAAACCAATCACAAGTAAACAGATTGAAACAGTCATCAAAACTCTCCCTAAAATGAAAAATCCGGGGACAGATGGCTTCACAGGTGAATTCTACCAAGCATTTCTAGAAGAATTAATTACAATCCTCCTTAAATTTTTCCAAAAATTCGAAGAGGAAGGAAAATTACTCAACTCATTTTATGAAGCCAACAGCACCCTAATACCAAAGCCAGATAAATATATACAAGAATTGAAAACTGTAGACCAATCTCTCTACTGAATAGAGAGGCAAAAATTCTCAACAAAAATACTTGCAAATCGAATCCAACAGCATGTTAAAAGAATTACACACCACAATCAAATGGGTTTTATTCTTGGTATGCAAGGATGGTTCAACACAAGAAAACAAAATAATGTAATACATCACATTAACAAATCCAAGAAAAAAATAACAGATGATCAAGTTGATTGACATAGAAAATGCATTTGACAAAATCCAGGCCATTATATATTTTTGTTATAACCTACAAAATTCTGCAGGACAGAGTGTAAACTATAATGTAAACTATACTCCACAGTTGGTGGCAATGCTTCAATATGTAACAAATGTACCACAGTAAGGAAGGATATTGTTAATGTGGGAAAGTATGGGGGAAGGAGAGCCTGGGGCATATGGGAATCCCCTATATTGTTTATGTAGCATTTATGTAATATAAAATTTTTTTAAAGAATTAATTTAAAAAAGACATACCATAGACTGTCAATAAATTTCAAAAGATTGCAAAAAAAAAGATAGGAAGAGAATGAAAACTACTTAACATGATACAGGGCACATATAAAACACCAACAGCCAACATTGTACATAGGGAAAAGTTGAAAGCTCTCCCTCTAAGATTGGGAGTAAGATAAGGATGCTCACTGTCACCACTGTTTTTCAACATTGTGCTAGAAGTTCTAGCAAGAGCAATTAAGGAAGAAAAAGAAATAAAAGGCATCCTCATTGGAGAAGAATAAGCAAAACTTTCACTGTTCCCAGATGATGTGATCTTATATTTAGAAAATCCTGAAATATCTAAGACAAAGCTGCTAGAGATAATGAATGTGTTCTGCAAAGTAGCAGGATAGAAGACAAACATGCAAAAACCAGTAGTGTTTTATATACTAGTAATAAAAACTCCAAGGAGAAAATTAAGAAAAAATTCCATTTACAATAGCAAAGAAAAAAAAAAAGAATCAGATATCTAGTAATTAATTTAACCAAGAATGTGAAGGACCTGTACTCAGTAAACTACAAAACACAGCTAAAAGAAATGTTAAGAAGTACTAAACAATTAAAGGACATTCTATGTTCATGGAATAGAAGACTAAATATCATTAAGATATCATTTCTACCCAAATTGGCATTTTGATTCAATGTAATACCAATCAAAATTACAATAGCCTACTGTATATAGATAGAAAAGTTAATTACCAAATTTATTTGGAAGGGAAAGGGGTCCCTAATAACCAAACAATATCTATAAAAGAAGAGTGAAGTTGGACTCACAATTCCTGACCATAAAGCATATTATAAAGACACAGAGATCAAAACAACATGGTACTGGCATAAAGATAGACACCTTAATTAATGGAATCAGAGTGAGAGTTCACAAATAGACCTTCACCTTTATGTTGAACTGATTTTTTTTAAATTTGAGAAGTTGTGAGTTTACAAAACATTTACGCATGTCACACAGGATTCCCATACATTGCCTCACTACCAACACCTTTCATTGATGTGACACATTTGTTGCAATTAAAAATGAACATCATCATAATATCACTGCTATCTATAGTCCATAGCTTATATTTGGTATATTATTCCCCAAAACCATCTATTATAAATACCATGTATTAGTATTGTACACTGTTAACCATAGTCCATCATTCACTATGTGGTTCACTGTTTTAAACAGTCCCTTGCCTGTACAATTCATCCAAAGTATACCCTCAGTGGTTTTCAATTACATCACAGACATGTGTTGTCATCAGCTCAGTCCATTTTAGGAGGTTTTCATTACTCCAAAAGGAAAAGTCCCAAACTCTCTTCCACACCCCCATTATTGTTCCCTAACATTGATATGTAACGTTCTTTGTCATTGCTGTCAAATTATTACAATATTACTGTTATATTGACTTAGTTTGTGAGGAATGCAACAACAAATATTACAGACAGATTGACTTGAACAACAGGACTTTATTAGCTCATAATTTGGACGATAGAAGTCCAAAATCAAAATTTCGCAGGCTGTGCTGTATCTGAAGTCTGTAGCATTCTGGTAGGAGCATTTTGCAACTAATCTTTACCCTCATGACACAGTGATCTGTCTGTTGCTGTTGCCTCCTGTGGTTTCTATTCTGTGTCCAAATTTCTTTTGCCTTTAAGAACAGCAGTTTTATAGTTTTAAGGCCTACCTTGATTCAATTTGGCCTCATTATAATAGGCTCTTCAAAAGTCCTATTTACAAAACAGTTTCACAAGCATTTGGTTCAAAGGTTAGGCCTTGAATAAGTCTGTGTGGGGGACATGATTCAATCTCTAGTTATAAATATATATAATATAAATATATAATATAAATGCAATATTAATATGTATAATATATATGTAATGTAAATGTAAATGTTTATACATATAACACATTCATACTCATAGCTCCAATTCCAATTCAACACTCTACAAAGTAATGAATAGACTTTCTACTTTTCATATTTGTAATTTCTTTCTCCTACAGGGAGAAACTAGGATGCCATGTTCTTCAGTGTCTCATTTGCATAAGTCTAGAATATGCACAAAACAGTTATGAGTTGATAACATATATCACTGCTTAAAGTGATGCTAATAAGCAGAATTCCATTATTGTTTACAATTTTACATAGAATTTACATCTGAAGAAATGCACAAATATTATGAATCCAATGAGGTTGGTTTTGACAAATGAATATATTGATGGAAACTGCATCCCTATTTACTGTCAAGAGTCACACATTAATTGCAAGCTTCTACTTTGAGCTGTGAGTTACTTTGATATTTATAGAAAAACTATGGTCAATTGTAAGCACCTTTATCTAAGGAGACCTCCACACCTCCATGATAAAACAATCATACATGGAATTCCTATGGACAGATAAAGAGAAATGGCATCTGGTAACTGTTACCTGTTATTTAAATTACTATGGCCGCTTTAAAATTTATACAGAGAGTACAGCAGATCCTTTCTGCTCCATTATGTGTGAAGCTTCACATGGAAATCTTGAAACCGGGGAGAGAAAAATTCCCTGAAGATATCATTGCTCACTTGTCTGGAAGTTTAATCTGTTATTTTATAACCTTATTTCTCTATATATGTGGACATTCATGAAGTATCTTCATGAGACCACTTAAGGCTTTTTTGTGGCAAGGTTGTTGGGTTCCAAGGTCAAATATCACAAAATAGAGAACTAGAGAGGAAACTTGAGATCACATAGCAGCTTTTCTGCTATACTTTACTGGTTGGAGCAATTACTAACTGCTGCTCAAATTCAAGAGATCAAAAATTTTTATTGGTTTTTATTTGTATTTCTTTTCTTAAATTTGTTTTTTTATTTTTTAAAGAAGCTTTAGATTAAATAAATATTACATCAAAAGTATAAGGGATTCCCATATATCACACCCCCTTCTACTCCCCCACTTTCACCCATTATTAACATTTTTCATTTCATTAATGTGGCACATTTGTTCAAATTAATGAACACATATTAAAGCATTGCTACTAACCATGGTCTACAGCTTACATTACAGTTTATACTTTGCACTGCACAATTTTATAGGTTTTGACAAAGTATATAATGCCCTGCATCCATCATTGCAAAGTCATGCAGGACAATTCCAATGTCCCCAAAGTGCCCTATGCTACATCTATTCTTCCCACTCCCTTTGCTCAGAGCCTCTAGTGGTCATGGCCTTTATATCAATGATACAAGTTCTTCTATTGCTAGAATAATAATAAGTCTACTTTAGTCCATAGTTGCATTTCACCCTTATGTTTGTTCAGTCCTTAATATTGAGGATTTTGGAATGGTGATGTCCACTCTACTTGGGAGCTTAGATCCAATGGGGCCAATGGGTAGAACTGTCTGGCTTGCAGTTGTGGATACTTTCTGCTTTTTGGAATGGGCTTTGCCCATCATCATCCTTTTGTTAGTTGTCCTGGGTGAGTCCATTGAACTGGAGAGTGGGTGTTGCAGCTTTGCTGTGACTCAGGGCTCAACTGGCATTTGAACAGACTGAAGAAATACTTAATGAGTATAATGCTAATTATAGGTTCCAATAGAAGGGTCAGAAAGGCCATGTATAGGGAAATTATGAATGAGTCTAATTCTGTTACATTGGGGAGCATATAATCCAAAGTAAGGCCGACTGACAGGGTGCTGAATTCCTGAATTGGCTGGTAAGTACTTCAGCATTGTCTAATACAGTGGCAAGAATCTCCTGAGTACATGGGCAATGCTTGGTAAAGGAGGACAGACCATTATGTCAGGACCTTGATATTGATGGTTGTACTTATGAACCTTGTCCTTGTGAAGTTGAAACTTAATCTAGTATTACATATTGCCTAAAAGTTACCTCCTGAGAGCCCCTTGTTTCTTAAACATGGCCTCTTTCTAAGCCAAATACAGTATATGAATACATTACTTGCCCCCCTATGTGGGACATGACTCCCGGGGACCTGGCACCAAGGGAATATTACCAAGTGCCATCAAGTG
>PVKH010043195.1:0-10742 GCA_004027955.1 Chaetophractus vellerosus | reverse complement strand
AGTCTACAGCTGGCCTTGTGGAAAGCCACAAAGGGTAGAGAGCCTCATGGTCTACAGCTGAATTTGTGGAGGAAGCAGAAGCTAAGCCCGGAGAGAAACGCAGCCCTGGCAGGAGAGGAACCCAAAGG
Organism: Chaetophractus vellerosus; assembly: GCA_004027955.1. NCBI lineage: Eukaryota > Metazoa > Chordata > Mammalia > Cingulata > Chlamyphoridae > Chaetophractus > Chaetophractus vellerosus. The sequence goes on along the minus strand of PVKH010043195.1, from coordinate 10,614 downwards.
CCTGAGCCCTTGCAGACCTTGGCAGCTGTCTTGCTCCAACAAGTGGACTTTGGTGAGAGAAGGAACTTTGCTTTGTGGCCTGGTAACTGTAAGCTTCTACCCCAAATAAATACCCTTTATAAAGACTGACCAATTTTTGGTATATTTCAAAAGGCTGATACACCGCCCAAACTGCTACAGTCCTCCAAATGAGGGATGCCAAGGGATGGATTGTTGTAACTACCACAATCTTGTGTGCTGTGTCTGTACCCATTTTACTTTGGCTGGGCTGCTTGCCTGCACACTGACCCTGGGCTTAAGTAATGAGCGGCTTTCCAGCCCTGGGGCACAAACTCCTGCAGAACCCAGACCCCTGTCTGCAGCCTCCACCCACACAGCCCACCCACACGACTCACCCCAAATCCACAGGTGATCCCAAATGATAACTCACAGTCCCCACCACCCTCAAAACCCCTTTCTCTTTTCCCTGTGTTTGCTTTAAACTGACCAATCCTCCACTTCCACGGGAGATCTACTAACCTCCACCCCTGGACCACCACAAAGGTACCAGCCCAGAGGTCCCTCTCACTCTGCTTGTCTGCTCCCCACCTGCTGGTTGAGCCCCCAGAGCTGTCCCGCCAACCCCTCCTGCAACTCCTGCTCTCTGGGACCTTTGAGTAACAAATGAGCTTTTCTCATGCATTATGACCTCAGTGTAATGAAGTGATTGATTCAACCTTAGGAAAATAATCTGACAAGTGCCCAAAAATATAGGTACATGCATGGCTTTGCTTAAATTGGAAAAAAAAAAATTGTAATTAGGAAAATGACTCTATAAAAAGTATACTATCATATTAAGAGATAATTTTTATCCATTAAAAACATGGATGAACATGGATATCAAGTATATTTTCTCTGATTTTAATATTAGAAGAGTATTATACTTATTTAAGAGAGATAGATTTGGTTCACTTGGAGTGGGAATGGGAAAGTCTAAACACCTATCCTCTATTTATATAGCAAATAATGTCACAAAACATAAACTAATTCTGTAGATCATATAAATTAACTCAACAAGATAAAACATTTGTCTCTGTAGACAGATTCAATTGATAGGAGTGCTTTTAACAGATGTTACTTTCAAAATCTAAGTTCATTATAATGAAGAAAAGACTGATTCATTCTAATCCATCATAAGTTAATAAATTATTATTAGTAAAAATAGAGTTTTTGATTGCAGTTTTATAAATGCTAAGAATTATCTTAATATTAATCTTTTTTTTTCTGATTTTCAAGATGCAAAAGAAACTAATCCAGAGAAAAATGGAAGATTTTGGCTTTTATAGTAAAAATGAATATTTTCTTTTAACACATTTCAATGTGAATTATCACTTAATCTTATTTTTATTTTTAACATTTGTATACTTATAGGCAATAAATCTGGTTTCTGGTTAAATGTATTTCATGCTATATCCCAGATCACATTATGTAGAGATTGAGCTCTTGCAGTAATCATAGAGCAACAAGCTTCTGACTATGGAAAATGTTTGTGGTATCTGGACTTTAGTGTTTCTTGAGAATTCAAAAAATGGCATCACACCCATATGAATGTTTACTTTATCAGACTTAATACACAGAAACATTTTTCCCTTCTTTTACTGTTAGTGATATTACAACAACTTAATTATCTGGATAGTACTGCTTTATACTTTTTAAAAATGAAAGAGACTCAAAATTTTATATGCTTTCATGACAATGATAAATTCCAATTAAACAAATGAAGTTTTTATAACTAGCAATTTTTCACACTGATTTAGATAGGTTTGAATCAACATATCTATGTAATTCCTTTTTTTTTCAGGAACTTCATATCCTGAAATATGACTTAGCACTTGGATAACACTGTATTAGGAGGAATTTTCTCAGTATGGCTTCACAAAGAATTTGAGGAAATGGTGTTGGAAAGTTGAATAGTGGAATGCGGGAAATAATATAAATAGATGTGCTTAAAGTACTTCTTATCTTAGACATATCATTTAAAAGGAAAGTAATATATGATTAACAGGATCATCATGCATCATGAGGGTAATGTCCTAAAACTACTCGGACGTGTAATAAAACCAAAAAAAGTGACATTTCTTCTGGAATGACCTAGAAAATTAAAACCATTCCTGCTTTAAGTAATCAAAAAATAGTGTAGATTTTTCTGTCCAAAATAAGTAAAGAATGACTTCAGTTTTGTTATCTATAGAGTTTTATACCTAATTCTTGTCCCTAGAAATCCAGTAACCATAAATACATGCATACAGAATTAAAAGTATAATATTAATACTTGCAGAAATGTTGAGGGAAAAATATAATGCAAAGATAAAAACTTTACACTCTGTGTGTTTGGGGGTGGGTGGGTGCTATAGGTATATAGAGTGAATAGAAGTAAGTGGATTTCAGAAAGAAGTGGAAATTTGCAAGAACAGAAAGGAAAAATGTGAATTTAGTCTTTAGCATCTTCTAGCCTGAGGGCACACTGCTGATAATAAACCTCTGATAACATTTCCACAATCACACTGGCTTAAAAAAGCAGAAGAGAGAGGTGAGGCAACCACAGATTCTGCAAGTATATAGTGGGAGGATTCCTGAAAAGATAGAAAAAGAGAGTGGGAGCCACACATTCTGTGAATAAACTCTGCAAAGATTGCTGGCGAATCTCTGAACCACTTTGGAATGGGAAAACTCAAAGCAGCTCAGTTGAGGATAAAAATACCAATTTAATCTGCTCTCCAAGAGGTAGCATTTCCAGTTTGAACCCAACCAATTGATTTTCTTACTCTAATAGCCACCAAACAAACAAACATATCAAAAATTTTCAACTGTAACAGAATTCAGAGTGCCCATAGCATGGCATTCACAAAATTTAGAATGCGATCTAAAATTACTAGTCATAGAAGAAACAGGAAAATGTGGCTCATTCTCAAGAAGAAAGCAAGATATCAATATTGAGATAATTTAGATGATGGGATTATCAGACCAGGTTTTTACACATCTATTTAACTACGGTCAGTGTTATAAAAGAAAATATATTTGTCATGAATGGAAATGTAGAAAAGTCTCAGCAGAGAAATGGGAAACATAAATAAATGAAATGGAAATTCTAGAAGTGGAAAATCCACCTGAAATTTAAAAGAATAACCAATTGAGCTTAAGAGCAAAATGGATTTAATGAAGGAAAGAGTCAATAAACATAAAGGTATATTATTAGAAATGGTCAAATCCAAAAAAACAGAGACATATGATTGGGAAATAAAAGAATATATTTACATGGACCTATTGGACAGTATCCAATGATCTAACAATAATGGAAGAAGAGCCCAAGAAGGAAAAGGGAGTAAATGTGGCAGAAAAAAAAAACATTCAAAAACGTGGCTGACAATTTTACAAATGTGTTGAAAAACAACAATTTACAGGTTCATGAAGCTGAGGAAGCCCCCAAAGGAATAAATTCTTAGAAAACCAATTTTGACATATGATAGTCAAGATACTGAAAAAAATTTAACAATATAATTATGAATACAGTCAGTTTAAAACAGCATATTACATGGAGGAAAGCAAGGATTTGAATAACTGATAAATCTAATCTAAGAAGTCAAAGTCATTCATCAATAGCTTTAACATGTGGGAAGAAAAAAAATCTGTAGATGAAGAATTCTACATCCGATGATAATTTCCTTTAAGAATGAGGTGATATAAAGATATTTTCATTTAAAATAAATCTGAGAGTTTATTGTCAGAAAACCTGTACAATAAGAAAGAATGAAGAAAGGTCTTTCAGCAGAAAGGAAATGAAATGAAATCAAAACTTACATAAATAATAAGAAGGACCAAAGAGCTTCAAAAATATTTAATAGCTGAGTAAATATAAAATGCTACTTTCAAGAACCTCTTTAAATATAAGGTCATAGAAATGGTCACATAAATGTCTAGAAAATAAAGGCTAACAATTAACAAGTACTAACAACTAGAATTTAATACAAAAAAGCATTTGTAAGGTGAAGAGGGACATTTTAACTAAAGAGGGTTCAATCCAACAGGGAGAAAGCATGATTTTACTGGTATGCCCCCTGTTACAGTTTGAGATTATGTTTGTGAATCCCAAAAAGAGAAAGATTATGTTTGTAAATTAATCTCTTCTTCTGTGTGTGATACCCTTTGATTATATTGGATTCAGTTGAGGGGCCCTTGATTAAATTACTGTTAAGATTAGGGCTTGTATTTGATCACGTCAGTAAGGCGTGACTCAGGTTGAGTCCCTTCCTTGGTGAGTTGATATAAATGGGCATACACTCAAGAAGACACAGAATGAAAGAGCTCTGTCATTTTTTTTAATCCTGCCATGTGACAAAAAGGAGAAGGCTCAAACAGCTAAAGCTCTGGGGAGAGATGAACCATTTCTCCTGATAGTTTGCAGCTGACCTTGGGAAGAGAACAGAACAACTGAGACTTATATAGAAGGCCTGGAAAGAAACGAGCCTATGCCAGGAGAGAGAGGAAGCCCTGAGAGACAAGCCCCATGCCAGCTTACAATCAAGAGAGAGGAAGCCCAGAGGGGAAGCCTGAACCCCCACAGAGATCAGTGACCATCTTCCTTCAACACGTGACAAATGACTTCAGTGAGAAAGCAGCCTTGACTTGGACTCTTTAGGGCCTTGTAACTGTAAGCTTTTACCCCAAACAAATACCCTTTATAAAAGACAATAGATTTCTGATACTTGAATCCCTTTGGCAGACTAATACACCCCCTATCAATTATATGTGTATATGCATGTGTATATGTGTATAAAATATACTATCAGAATTTAATATTACTTTGTCATAGCTTATAGAACAAGCAGAAAAGAAATTGCTATGTATATAGAAAAATGGAACAATAAAATTAACAAACTATCCTTTATAAGTGTACATTAAATCTTTACCAAAATTACAATAAAAACATAATAAAATAAAATTTCAAAAGATTGTAATCATTCAGAAAATGTTCTTCAACCACATTTGAATTAAGCTATTTTGTTAGTCAGCCAAAGGGGTACTAATGCAAATTAGTAGAAATCAGTTGGTTTTTATAAAGGGTATTTATTTGGGGTAGAAGCTTACAGTCACAAGGCCCTAAAGAGTCCAACTCAAGGTACCATAAGAGGTACTTTCTCACCCAGACTCTGTTGTCATGTGTTGATGCAAGATGGTGGGCAATGTCTGTGAGGGCTCAGTCTACCTCTTTCCCCCAATGCTTCATGGTCCCAGCTTCTTCCAATCTCAGCTGCAGGCTGGGAAAAGTCTTGACTCTCTCCTGGGGCTCATCCCTCTCCAGGCTCAGCTACTCTGTTCTCTCCACAAGGCCAGCTCTAAACTGTCAGGCGAACAGCTCATCTCCCTTCCTGGGGCCTCCGCCATGTCCAATGGAGCCTTCTCTCTTTCCTCATGTATCTGCTTCTCTGTGTGCTTACTTCCTGGGCTCCAGGATCAAAACTCTGTCTCTTTTGCCTTGTTTTCTCTGTGAGTTCCAGCCCACCAAGGGGGCAGGGACTTGACATCCTACTGACATGGCCCAATCAAAGCCTTAATCATTATTTAATCAAGTAAAAGTGAAACCTCTGCATCCAATCCAATCTAATATGCCCAGAGGAACAGACCAGTTCACAAACATAATCCAGTATCTATTTTTGGAATTCATAAACAACATCAAACTGCTAGACCTATGAATTAATATCAAAATAGTAAGTATACAAAAACTTATTATATACAAAGTAAAAAACACACTTATAAACAATCTATAAGTTAAAGAAGAAATCACAAAAGAAAGAGAATAAGTTAAATTGAATAAAATAATGAAAACCTAACAACATTTGGGGCTACAGTTAAAGCTGTGCCAATAGGAACATTGCTAGCCTTTAAAATATGAAATAGAATGAGAGGTTAAATCCAACAAGCTAACTTCAATTAAAAAATGAAATAAGAAGAGCAGAACCTGAGGTATTAGAAGAAAAACTAATTAGTATTAAATATTAATTTGAAATTAACTACCAATTTATTGCTCATTTTTTCCAGTTTTCACCTTATACTTTCCCTTTCCCTTGTCAGCTTTCCTTTCACTTTATCTCAACTTCTAGAACAGAGATGCTCTAGGAACCAAGACAGTGAGTAGGAGAGGATGCTACATGGAGTTATCAGCATGCCTGGCTGCCAAGAATGAAGAGGAGGGCATGTGACAAAGTGGTCTCAGATAAAGGAGATGGCCTGAGTAATTGAAAGATCCATTATTCTGAGAAAATAAGTTAAACAACTGAAAATTGATATATTGATGTTTATATTTATAATCAAAGCCAGAGTTCTCCCAGTCAGAGAAAGTCACAAGGTTGGTAAATTCCCTGAGCTGCTGGATTAGAACTGGAGTTGGAAGTATTTCTATAAATTCATTTTTAAAAATCCGTGGATATTTTAATATATGTAATAAATGAAGATATAGAAATATTTTGACATAGAAAATGTAGAAATTGTTAGAGATCTTTGTTTATGTGTGCGTATTGCATATGATTAAATGCATACCTGTGTATCCCAGCTCTGTCCCCAGAGAGTGACAGGACAGAATGACACCTCTGTGGTAAGAAACACACTGAGATCCATAGCTTGGTTTCTAAATTCCATCTTCCACCAAAAGAAGCCAGGAATTTCTGAAAAATGGAGCAGGTAACACACAAAATGAGTCTAAGACATCATGCAAAATTAAGCAAATGTTCTAACTATAGAAGACAGTGTGGCGGTTCTCAGAAAAACTATGTATAGAATTACCATATGACCTGGCAATCCCATTGCTAAGTATAAACCCAGTAGAAAACAAGGAAAGGAACAGATATTTTCACACTGATATCCACAGTACATCATTCAAATTGTCAAAAGATGGAAGCAACCCAAGTGTCCATCGACTGGTGAGTGGTTAAAGAAAATGTGGTATATGTATATATCAGCCATTAAAAGGAATGGAGTTCTGATACATGCAACAACATGGATAAACCTTGAAGACATCCTGTTGAGTGAAACAAACCAGACACAAAAGGACAGATATTGTATGATCTCATTGATATGAAATAATTATAATAAGCAAACTCATAGAGTCAGAAGCTAGAATATAGTTTACCAGGGGCTGGAGTGGGTATAGGGTATGAGAAGTTAATGCTAAAATGTTGAGGGTTCCTTGGAATGATGGAATTATTTTGGTAATGAATGGTTGGAATGTTGGCAGAACATTGTGAATGTAATTAACAGTACTGAAATATAAATATCTGAACATGGTAAACAGGTGAAATGTTAGGTTGCATATATGGTAACAATAAAAATTAAACAAAAAAATCCATGGGACTGCACTACACAAGCAGTGAACCTTAAGTTAAACCATGGACTACAATTACTAGTGCAATTATAAAAATGTGCTTTCATCAATTGTATCAAATGTTCCATACCAATGTAAAGTGTTTATAATAGGGTGGTATATGGGAATCCTGCATTTTATGCATGATTATTCTGTATACCCATGACTTCTCTAATAAGGAAATTAAAAAGACACAAGCAAATAACAAAGCAAAATAAAGCAATAAATATATTGATGGGATTCCCACTGCATAAATCTAGTCCAAATTGGGCACAAATATAATTGATGAAAGTATATATTACAATACATTGAATAAAATAATTGCTTACTAGTCCATATTAATTTAAATAATTGAATAAACTAATAAATAGGTAAACAAGCAAACAGGGAAAGTATTAGCTGAGAAGAGAGAGCACTTCTTTAAAATAGAAGTTTGCCTGATAAATGTATAGGGGACAGACAGTCCCCACTTTGAAATTATGATACTGATAGTGGATATAGTTGGGAATCATCAATGGAAATTAAGGACTGGGGATGTGGATATCACAAAAACATATATTGTAGACTAGTATCTATATCGACTTATTTATTGTGAGTGTTACATGCTAGTACTATATTGTCCTTTTTTAGGGAGGTATACATAGGGAAATTTTGGGGGTTAGGTGGCATATGCATATTATCCCTATCTCTCTCTCTCTCTCACACACACATATATAGAGAAAAAGTTGGATCAAATATAGTATGGTATTAGCAATTTGGAAATACAAGAAAATATTTGGATATTCTTTGTCCTGTTCTTGGAACTTTTGGTAGGTTGGAAACTGTTTTAAGATGATTGAAAATTAATTTTATCAATAGCGTGAATGAAAACAGGACTTCAATTCAGATGCTCAAGATGTCAAGAAGATTTTAGAAAAATGTGAATAGCTTCCACAAATAAATTGCAATAAATAGATAATAGCTTTTTACAAAAATATGTCCACAAAAAATGTACACATTCTTGGAAAAATTGCAGTCTATAAAATCTGGGAAAGGAAATAGAGGCAATAGGGCATCATATATCTTTTGAAGACATTATACCCATTATTAAAAAAAATTTCCACAAAGAAATCCTTACACCCAGGGGACTCATGTGAAAGTTTCTTTCAAATATTTTAGAAAGAACTGACACTATTACAGAATTTCTTCAAAAGATTAGAATATATGGAAGACTGTAAATCTTTTCATGAGCCCAGTATAACCTTCATAAAAATAGCTGTGATAACTTTACAAGAATGAAAACATAGTAAATCTCTATCATAAATGTAAATATAAAAATCCTTAAAGTATTAGTAAACCTGTTATTGTGTTATAAAAAAGTTCAATAAATGATAACCAAGTGATGTTTATTCAAGAAATTCAAAATTGAAAATTGAAAATTCAATTAGTATAATTCAACATGTTAACAGAAAAAAGAACTTCAGAAAAAAATTTTGTTAAAATTCAACATATATTCATGAGCAAAACTTTCAGCAAACCGGTAATTTAAGGGAATATCCTTAATCTGATAATGAATATATATAAAAAGTCTAAAGTTTATATCAAGCTCAATGGCAAAATAAAGAATGCCTTTTCAGTAAATTTGATTTCATGTAAGGAATCTCTGTTACATTTAGGGTAAGATATTAAGAAAAATTACTATGTTAAAATTAAAATATGTTCATTAAAAGCAACAAAATGAGAATGAAAAAGACAACACAGAGAGGAGACATAATTATTCACAATATCTATGGCTGAGAAATCACTGCTATGCTGAATATAGAAAGAATACCTGTGACTCAGTGAAAGGAAATAATCCATTAATATGGAAGGCTTGGTATATTGGTCTGTATTCTTTTATTAGGCACTGCCTATTTATTTATTTATTTATTTATTTTTTTAAAGATTTATTTATTTTATTACATATCTCCCCTTCCCCCCGCTGCGGCGACGCGCCGAGACTGGTCACTGCACAGGCGCGGCTTTCTCCGCTTGTGGGCGGTCTCTGCGTCCGTTCACGGCCGGTGCTTGATTCAGTTCGCGGGTGGCTGGCTGCGCTCCATCCGCGGGCAACCTGCCCTGCCCGTGGCGGCTTTTGCCCTGTCCGTGGCAGCTTCTTGCCCTGCCCACGACGGCTCCGGCCTGCCCATGGCGGCTTGCCATTCTCAAGGCGGTCTGCCCGCTAGGAGAGGTCCCCGGGAATCGAACCCAGGGCCTCCCATGTGGTATGCCGGCGCCCTATCCACTGGGCTATCGAGCCGGCCCTAGGCACTGCCTATTTAATCCAGAGATTTTTGACACTCTATTTGAGAAAATAGCAGGATTCCCCAGGATGGGATTTTAATATTTTTTGGTTATTGTGTGGGTCTCCATCCACCGAGAAAACATCCTGTGACAATATAAACACATACATTTTCCATAGTGGCATGCCCCAGGTGCACTCATTCCACACATCCACCTACCACCAAACCCCTGCGCCAGTGACACTCCCCTACCATAGACCCGTAAAAATACACTCCCACCATTGTGTTCTCAGCAGCAGTTTTCATACTCCCCAGAATTCACCAAGTAACACATTCACCTGTTCCATCATCCAGCCCCCTCCTGAGTTCCATTGATTACCCAACCCACCCACCCCCATTCCCACTCCCACTCCCACTTCCACTCCCACTCCCACTCCAGCACTTATGAACTTTGTTTTTGTAAAAGTGAAACTTAGCCTAATAACAACAAATACCTAAGCATTACCTCCTGAAAACCTCCTTGTTACTCAAATGTGGTCTCTCTCTAAGCCAGGGGTTTTTAACCAGGGGATCTATGGGAAAATTTCTGGGGGTCTGTGGGCTTGAATTTAAAAAAAAAAACATTATCCTTGTGGGGACATGTTAATGAGGGTGTGATATATTTATTAAGTAATTCACAGTATAGTGTGGACTTAGAATGATTTTTATTTTGATGGAGCTTATTCTGAGTCCAGTGGATATCTGCCAACAAAAAGGTTGGTAAGTATGGAGGAGATGATTTTATGACACCATGGGAAAACTCAAATTTCTAAATGTTTGCCGAAAATGACCATTTGAGCAGATGTTGAAACGTTCTAGGTTATCAGGTATTGATATTACAGGAAAGTTGTAAAACGTAATTTTGAATGATCCTAAAATTTAATTTAAAGACATGCCAATGTTGAGTATCATAAAACTATC
>PVKH010043194.1:0-10744 GCA_004027955.1 Chaetophractus vellerosus | reverse complement strand
CTGTATGATCACCTGCTTCTCTTCTCTTGTTGCCATGGGTTACGGAGCCCAGAGCTGGAGAGTGGGGCTAAGCACTTGGGGTGGAAATAACTGCGTCAGCCTCTGAAAAAAGAAATTAGAAAGAGGGAGCAGAGAAACAATAGGCAAAAGAACAAAAATCAACATCCCGAGGCAGCCTGGCTGTGAGCAAGGAAGCTAAGCAGTCAAAATGAGAGAAGCTCTTCATAAATCTAGCTCCTACCAGACATATTGGTCTGAACAGTGATTAAGAGAAATGAAGAAGGAACTCAAATCTCTACAGCAATCCTATGCCTCCACCCACTTGGGCATCAGGTACATACGGTCTATGCTCCACCTTGGAGGAAAATCAACAAAGTCTAAGAATGACGTCAACAGCTGTCATAGAGTCCACGACATGCATAGCATTATGGAAGCCCAGGCGCTGAGGGGAGAGACACCGACAGGAAGGAGGCTCTGACCTCGGGCAGGCCACCATTTAATTAGGCATTTTAAGTCTGGAAGCCAGGCTTGTTGCAGACCCTGCACCCAAATACTCATTACTCTTCTTACTTGACGGCCCATCAGTGAAAACAATGCACTCTTCCCTCTTTCCTGTGGCCTCTGACCATTTTGTATGAAATATCATAGACCTTTAGGAGTAGATGGGAATTTTCAACAAGTCCAATCCTTAATTTGGCAGACAGAAAACAGGCTCAGAGAGGTTAAATGTCGTGACCAGAATTACCCAGCTTGGCTTTTGTTTATCTGTTTGTTTTTGGTTTTGTTTTTTTTTTTTTGCAGAGGGAGAAAAGGGGAAATGACCTAAATGATGCAGTTAATGTTTACGTCCATCAGTCTCAGAGTGGATGTCTAGGAGGTGAGAATCCCACATCTCTTCAGACTGAATGGCCAAGGAAATAGATAACCAAGATCCCTCCTTTTCTGATAGGTCACTTACTGTCTTTGCGTGGAGGAGCACAACAGTCACTTTCCACCAATGTGGCTTGGCCAAGCTTTAGGGAGGGCAGGACATTTTCAGGGACCAGGGCTGTAGACCATCCCACTTCAGGCCCTCCGTGACACCTCCATGATGCCCGCTAGGACCCCCAACAAAAGAGATAAATCCTCAGGTTCTTGCAGTGCTGCTGATGCAAGCCAGCCTTTCCTCCTGGGTTTGTGACGACGGGCTGTGTTCTTCTGTGGTTACCATCTGCAACTGTCAGGAAATGGGTTCTATTAGAGGTTGTGGCTAACTTGTGTACGCAAAGAGAACCAGCTTCAAGATGCCTCATTACTGAATAGCCCACTTGCCATCTCCCTTTCCTGCTCTGTCTCCCACTAGCTAAATACCATGCAGGCCATTCTCATTGTGCCTTCTAATGTATTTTGCCACCTTAAGAATTTAAGTTCCCACATTAAAATATGTGAGGAGTGCTGTCACTTGCATAGTTGTGGCAACCATTATGAAAACTCAATAGCTACCCATATCAGTAGAATAGAATTAAAAACAAAACAAAGCAAAACAACTATTGCTACTTGCCTCCAGGGCCCTCCTAGAAGGAAAATGTCAGAAAGCAGGTGAAGACCGCTTTGAGTTGCCTAGTTCTCTGCTCTCCCCTGAGTTCCACAGCAAATGGGGTGGGGGTGGTGGGGAGGGAGACACAGAGGTTTCCTAAAGGGCAATGAAATCATCCCCACAGGCCTTTGCGAACTTTATCAGGCAGCAATAGTGCGCTCTGGACAGTGGAAACACATGGAGAGTTGTAGGAGTTGAAGGCCACACCTTGGAATGCAGGCGGTCCCAGGAATCTTTAGGAAACAGATGTTAGGGTTCAGTTCCCATCAAAGCACCATAGTTATTCCAAAGGCTTTAGAAAGGAGTTGAACTTCTCTCTGCTAAAGAAATTAATCCAGAGCCTAAACCCTGCTTTTGTTAATGGCTAGATATCCCTGAGATAGATGCCCTGGCCAAGTCCTTTGATCTCTGCTAGCCCTCTGGGGACTGCATATTTCTCTCAGTAATCAATGTCCATAGATTTTTTTTTTCCTTCAGGGGTCCATCTGCACACTGTGAGTTTTTCAAAATCATTATACTATGTCCTTCTCTATTTCTTTTCACTTCTCTTCCTTTCTTTCTTTGTCCAAATCAAACTCTTTTATATACTTTTTAGAAATGACAACTTCTTGGGGTTCTGGGATTCAACCACAAACCAACAAGAAATCTTTACAGAGTACCTACCAGGTGCTGGGGCAGGCTCTGGTGGTGGGGGAATAACTTTAAACCTGGCAGGTGTGCTCCCCCATTCTCATCACACCGGTCTAGGGAGTCAGAAAAGTCAGAGGAAGTGGGGTTTAAGTTTGAAGGAGGAGAGTCGGGGATGGCCAGATAGAAGACCCCTCGGAGCTCAAAGGCCCCAAGGCAAGAGAGAGCGGAGCAAGAGTGAGAAACTGGCAGAAAGGTAAGCAAGCTGGAGTTAAGCGTGCAAAGGAGGATGGTAAGGCGTGGTGAGGGACAAGGCTGGCAGAGACCAGATCATGGAAGCCTTTAAACCTTTTAAGCCACATTAAGGAAATCAGACTTCATCCTTTGGCAACGAAAAGCCACTGAATGTTAAAAGCAGGAGATGGCAGGATCAGATTTTTATTTTAGAAAGGTCCCTCTGGGCACAAGATTGGAGAGGCCATGAGTGTTTGCAGGGAGATCAGTTAGAAACTGGGTGGGGGAAATTAGGACCTGGACTAGGGTAGTGGCAGTGGGACTGGGGGAAAAACAAAAACAAAAAAAACCCCAAACTGAATATATCAGTCTATTCTAATAGACTTAATTAGAATAGAATCCACTTCCGATGGCTGAGTGGCCTGTGTATAACAGTGCGGGCTGCTCTGAGACATTGCATGAAAGCCACAATAACCTCAGATGTCAATCACTGGGCTGGCTTGATCACAGCCCCTGCAGAAGGGACAGGTCTGGGGGAGCTTGCGCTAAGCTGTGTGACCTTACTCTGGCTTGGTCACAGTGGATTAGACCAGGGGTGAGCACCTGACCAGGGAAGGCCATCCATCGGCTGGCCAGCAACCAGTGATCTGACCTGGTACATCACTGTAATCTGGACCTATCAAATTTGCTCTCTTGGGAGTATGAACCAAGAAAATGCTAAGAGAATGAGCCAGTAATAATAAGAGCAGAAGTTTAAAAGTCATGAAATAGAGAAAGGACACAGCATGAGGGAACACATATGAGCAGAAGTTACGAGGAAGGAGAAGCTTTGAGTAAGCAATAGAAGCCAGTCGATGGGGAGAGCGGAATGGAGTGGACGACAAAAATAAGCAGATGAACCATTAGAGGGCGCGCATGCGGTTCGTGAGAGCTGGTTTCTAGAACAGCCTCTAGCCCTGAGCATTTTCCATTTCCAATGCTGTTCCACAAGCATCCTTGCACAAATCCCTTATGTAAGCAGAGAGTCTGTTTGTTGCAATACAAGAATATGGCAAAACACTCTCCTAATACTTGGTCCAGAGTCACATCCTTATCTCTAGTCATCTTGCTGCTTGTCCCCAGAGATGCTTGCCTGTGCTAGATTCCTCATGAGGAGTTTCGCCACCTCTGATGACTTTCTAAGAGTCGCCTTTGGCCACACTTGGTAGGTACATCAAAATCAGAAAGAATTTAAAGCCTCATTCCAGAGATTCTGCTCTGTGGCAGAATTTTAAACCCATGACGTGTTTCAGTGGGTTGAAAATGTCTTTGAACGTGTGCTCCCATCTCCAGAGCTATGATTAATTACTGGCTGTTGCTGCTGGTTATGCCTGCAGCTCTCAGCAAGAAAATGAGTTTAAAAAAATATGAGCTTTTACATTCTCTATTTGACAAAGAGCCTCTTTTTTAAAATTAAAAAAAAAAAACAAAGCTGGGTGTAATTTATAACGAGGTTTTTATATTTTCTGGGTAGCTTTGGACCAGACAGCATTTGTCCTGTGATGAGCTGTGATGGAGGCAGGTGAGATATGCTGCTTCCCCACACACGAAGTTACCCTCATCATGCTCCGGGCACATTTCTGAATTAGTTCCAGCTAGTTAGTGTCACTGCAGGACAATTTAGACTGCCGTTGCTTGAGTATTCAACATACTCTTCGATGATGGATTCCCAGAAAAGGCAAAATCCATTATTTACACACAGTTGGAAAATAAACCTTCTCCCCAGCCCAAGACACGAAGATCAAGAAAGCTTTTCATTTTAGACAGTTGGAAATTTTGCATTCAAGTGGCTTTGTCAACTCTTTTAATCAATGTCCTTTGGAAAAACAAATTTAGCAATTCAGCTCCTTTATTCAGTAAGGCTGAGATGTAACTAAGGATATTAGCTATCAATGGTTCATGGTCTGTTAGCCAGCACTGGTTTGTAATAAAGTATAGCTAACTGACAGCTGTGCCTTGAGGTAGTTTTTACAATTAAAAAAAATACCCTCCAGATTTAAAAAATGCAAATAGAGAGGTTGGGAGACAAAGGCATTTCTTTCCAGCTATAGGGAAAATACTCTGGCATTCCTATAGCATAGTCACCTTCATTTTCAAGCCGATATAGCATGTTGTTGATGTCCTCTGAGCTACATTTCAACAGAATCCCCAGTGCTCACGCGGGCAGGGAGGGTTGAGGATGCACACAGAATGCTCGTGCTTCCTGGGGACCTGGGTACCAGGAGGCGAGGAGATCCTGCTTTATAGCGAGGGGGGTTTCAGAGGACTGGTTGTGGTAACTAGACTGGGGGAAGGAATTAGACAAGAGTGTTTCCCAAAGTGTGTTTCTAGGAACGGATGAGGTGTAACATAGGAAAAAAGGGTCCAAGGTCAAATTAATTGGAAAAAGTATAGGTTAAGTAAAGTTAAACAGGTTTCTTGTTGCAGTGCTTCTCAGAGCTCTTAATAAAGAATCTGTAAGGAGAATGGTTTGCAGTCCTCTGACTTTCTTTTTGGTGGGGGACCATGGGAGTCCCTCTGTGGGCATCTCCTCACACTGGACTCACCCTGTGGAGGAGGCTTTGGGAGAGAGTGCATCCCCTTTCCTTCCCCAGAGCCAGTGCCTCACCTTTGGGCTTGCTCAGGAGATCCTGGTACTCACTCTCTGTCCCCCCCCCCGACTATCCCCCCCTCCCCAAAAAACCTATTCTTGCTGTATCTTGTTCCCAACTTTATTCCTGTACTCTTACCCCAGACTCTTCCTTGCTCCAGCTCGGTCCTATTTTCAACCTTCCCATTTTCAGCCTCACCTCACCTCACTCTTTTGACCTTGAAGCTCTTCTCCATTGTCCTAACCAGGACAACGACTTCACCTCACTCTTGACTGGGTTCCTCTAGATTGTACTCAAGGTTGCACTCTTCTTTAGCTGTCTTGAATAAACATCTCTCCTGGTTCTCCTTCACACAGGAATTCGGGGCCATGATTCACTGGATGTGGCCCCCTCAGTCCACCCTGGGCCCTTCAGCAGAAACAGGAATCCATCACTCGGCATCACTCGCTTTGATCATCCTGTGACCACGCTGAGGAGCCAGGTGTGGTTCCCGCCCTCCCCTACCTCACTTGGGGGCTCCTAAGGAAGAGAAGTCTTGAGCTGCCTCCACCCTCTTCAGTGCTCCGAGATGCCCTGAGGGGATTACAGAATTCAGGAGAGTTTCAAGGAAAGGAGCAAGGTGAAGCTGCTCCCACTCCCTGGACATTCCCTTCCAAAGTCTATCTTCTACCTTTAATTACAGTCTCTTTCTGTCTCGCATAAGTAGAGCTGACTTTGGGCAAACCACGAACGATGTGATGCTTTTCTTCCAACCAAAACTGTTTTTTATGTCCCATCCCCCAACCTCCCTCTTCCGAGCCTCTTTCTTCTCTTGTGAACCTCCCACCCTCATTTAGCAACTGGGGACTTTTCTTCTAACACAACCTGCTCTTATCTAATTATTAGTCATTTATACATCAGCATAATTTTAAGGCAGTTTTTACCTCACTTATGATTTTTTTTCTTAATATTAGGAAATTAGGGAATGGAGTGAGTGGCCTCGGGAAGTGGGTTTGGGAGATTTTCCCTGCATGTTAAAAATCACAAGACTGCCAGGGAGCAGATGTAGCTCAAGTGCTTGAGCGTCTGCTTCCCATGTACAAGGGCCTGGGTTCAATGCCCGGTACCTCCTAAAATCAAACATACAAATGAAAAAAAAACAAAAAAAAAACTCTCACTGGGGAGCAGCTGTAGCTCAGTAGTTGAGTGCCTGCTTCCCATGTATGAGGTCCTGGGTTCAATCTCTGGTACCGCCTAAGAAAAAAAAAAATCACAAGACTGCCTTTGCAGAATGCTAGTCCTGGCTATGACATTAAGCAGGAGAGCAAATTAGGGGACCTCTAGATAGTTCTGTGTTGCTGGCCAGGCTTCCAGGTGTAAGGGTAGATAAAGAGATCAAAAAAACCTACCTGAGCTACCTATTTAGGCCTACAGTGACAGCTTTTAACACCTGAACTTTCATTTCATTTTATATCATTTTATTTCCTCACTGCAAAAATGGTATTATTATTTTGACTCTGCGATATGAGAAAGAAGACAAGAAAGTGACTCAGAGGTCTAAGGCATCTTCCCTCTTAACATTGACAAGTTGGTCATTACTCAGACCTAGGAACCCAACACCTCCTGAAATGGAGGCAAGGTGGCTGGTGGGAGAAGAGAGAACAGTATGGCCCACTGCCTCACTAGATAGAGGTCAAGGGGCCCTTGAGAACAGTGTAAGTACACACAAACGTGAGGCCAGCAAGCTGGCCAGCTAAGAGAACAGGTAATCACAGTATTGGTGAGTATTCCATTCCCCTAGAAGCTGCCAAATACCTTTTGCTATGTCATAAGGCTCATTGGACTCATTGGTCTGTGGCATCCGCCAGAGTTGCCCATAAAAGAAGCTTACAGGGTGTCACCATTTTAGCAGCCTCCCTTTGCTAGCCAGCTTCTCTGCGGTGAGAAAAGACATTTAGGTTTAGCACCATCTCCTTTCTGAGCCCGGTTCTGGGGACTTTCTCAGTACGAAATTGGTCAGTGTGGAAACAAGTTCATATGAGCCTGGGATCCATCAGCTGTCTTTGCCGTCTTAATTCTCACACACATCACCTCCTCACAGTGGCTTTCCTGTACCACTCTATAAAATTGCACCCCCCCACACACCCTATCCCCTTCCCATGTTCCTTTCTCTCATGTATTTTTATCTAATGAATTAATCAGTTCTTTTACTTTATTGCCTGTCCCCCATCATCTCCCAGAATATAAGCCTCATGAAGGCAGGGATTTTTCCATGCTTTGGTCCCTGCTATTTCCCCAGCAACTAGAACAGTGCCTACGTTGAGCACAGTAGGTGCTCAATAAAAATATGTTGAATAATGAAATGAGTGAACCAATTAAAACTGTTAACTCTCTGGAAATGGACATCCATCTCCCTTAACGTATGGGATCTGTTGTTCTACCTTTACACACTTCAATTTCACGTATATTTTTAGATATGTATTCTTTCCAAAAGTAGGCTACTGCCAACTGTAATACTCAAAAGTTAAGTGCTAAATTCTGGTGAATGAAAATAATGATTTCAAAGTCATTATATGTTATTTTTTTCTTTTGCATGTATAACACATCAGAGTTAAATTCTTTTCCTAATAGATATAGTATTGGAGTAGTATATTTCTTGCTCCTGACCTCAAAGTTCTTTTATTTTGAGCTTTATCTAAGAAGTTCCCTAAAAGATATCTAAGAAAATTTCAGTACATAGACAGCAAACTGAGGAGAAGCAATGAGACTCAAGCAGGTCAAGTGACTTGCCCAAGATCACACAGCTGGCAAGGGACACATTTAAGTTAGGAATCCAGCATCACAATTCCATCACCAGTGAGATTTCTGCCTACCACAAATTCTGTATTAGAACATTAATGTGTCATCTTTACTAATAAATAAATTTCATTAAATATTCAAGATTGAGAGTGACTTCCAGAGAAGGGTTTTGAGTAAAAACATTAAAAGGCATATTTACAAAAACCCACAGGTTCTAAACTATGCATTTTGAAATGAAAGCCAATTTTTAAATCATGTGGGGGTATTTCTAATTACCCTTTATCATCTACCCAGAAATTAGAAGCCTGTGCAGTCAAGAAATCCATTTACTTTATAAAGATAGTACTGAAAAGAACTGGCCCTCATCTGCTGAGCCCCCTGTCTTTAAGAGAGAAGCCTAAAACCCTCAGAGTTCGTACAATGTTCCTGGTAAAGCCAACACCAGGGCACTTCCCTGCCGCCCAGTCCACTGTGCTTCATGGTTCCCTTTTCTGTAAAATAGTCTGCCTGGACAGATGAAAACAATCATTAAATTACCTTTCAGGGAGTGGATGTGGCTCAAGCAGTTGAGTGCCTGCCTCCCACATGGGAGGTCCTGAGTTCGGTTCCCCGTGCCTCCTGAAAAAAAAAAAACAACAAGCAAAACAAACAAACAAAAAAAACCCAGCTCAGGGAAGCTGATGTGGCTTAGTGGTTGAGTGTCAGCTTCTCAGAAACGAGGTCCTGGGTTCAACCCCAGTCCTCAGTACCTCAAAATAAAAAAATAAAAAAAAATGACTTTCAGCTTTCCTTACTCCAGGGTAGCTAATTTGAATCGCAGTGGTATTTCATGGTAAGTTATACTTTCCCACGTGTTGTGGTTCTACAGATGCTCAAGTATTTGAGGATGTGAACTATCTAAGAAAAAGCTTGCAGGGAGAGATAGAAAGTAGAGGTCTAAAGCCAGTTTCCCTTCTCTCTCCATCAGAAATGACTGTGCCAAGCCATTCAAGAGGAATTGGCCTTGTCCTTGACAATCGGAGGGTCTCAGGAGAAGACCTGACCTGGTCTTCCCAGGCTTCGTGCCTGGTCTGGCACTGGGCACTGCACTTTGTCAACACCCATGATCCCTTCATCACCTAGCTCAGTACCCGATAATATCTGTTGAATTAAATCTGTGTCACCAACATGTTTAAGACAGGGCTTGGAGCAAACCCTATCTGAAGGGGACAATCCTTCAGACAAATCATCATTGCTCTTTGCTCAATTCTACCCTTGCTTCCCTTTTAAATGAATTCAGTTGTAGAAAAAAAAAGTAAATAGTATCTGTTATATAAGATTATATATATATATATTTTAAAAACCTAAGTGAAATAACTCTATCAAGCAATTCATGAACCACAGAGTTAAATAAATGCGTTTGGTAATGATGATAATCATGATGATGATGTATCCTTACTTTCTTCTTGCCATAAACAAGGTGTCTGAGTTCAATCATATATTTTAATATCATATAGGGGCAGCACAAGGTATCTTTGTGGACAGAACAGGTCTGTCTCTTGATTGTGATGATGGTTTCATATATCTGTATATGTGATTAAATTGCATAGAACTACACAGAGATACACACACACAAATGAATGAATGTAAAATAGGTGAAATCTGAGTAAGTTCCATGGATTGCAACAAAGTCGATTTCCTGGTTTTGATATTGTACTATAATTATGGAAGATGTTACCACTGGGGGAAACTGGGCAAAGGGTACACGGGACCTCTCTGTACTGTGTTTACAACTTCCTGTGAATGTGTAATTATTTCCAAAATAAAAAGTTAAAAAGATCCAAAAATTTCCCATTTTCCTTAAACCTCTAAAAGACTTCATTAAAGATACAGATTTTTGTTGTTGTTTCCTCACTGATGGAAAAAAATTTTAAGATGAAAACTTTCCCTCTTCTGGAAATTACTATCATTAAAATGAAAAACATTTTGCCAGTTAATGTGGTTCCAAGAGTCTCATTTGAGACAGATTATGCAAATGACTCAAGCTATAACACTCATTTTTAAATAGTAGGCTTTTGAATATACATTATAAGCTTGAAATTTAAAATATTGCTGAGTAGCTGCCAACTTTCTAAATTATAGCAAAATCAAAGTAGTCATTATCTGAGGAAAGAAAACCAAGCATTTGTCTACAAAAACCATAAAGAAAAGAGGTTTTAAAATCTCCAATGTTATTATGCGCACCCCCTCCCCAATTATTAGCTGTACATTAAGAGGAATTTCGTTTTCTGTGCGTTTACAGAGGTAAAGCTCAGTCTTTACCTGCTCTAAAGGAAATTTTGCCTACAAAAAGCGGCTGACTGAAAATGAAAGGACTAATTTATATCTGACCACTAGGTGTCGCTGTTGGTGGTGGCGTGGGTGGCAAGGCGGGGGAGGGGAAATTGAAAGCAATCTCTTAGGGAACTTTTTTTTTTTTAAACATAAAATCCTCACATTATTTTCATTCTCTCCCTCTCTGTATTAGGATTACGTGGAAAGGAAATGGGGAACTATGAGCACACAGCTCTTGGAGAGTTTCCATACTCACCGACCATAACCACCTTAAGAAGTGTGGTTTACGATGGAGCTACAAAACCCAACAAAAATTGACTATTAAAAAGTCCATTTTAATATTTCCCTAACTACATAGCGGACAAGCAGAAAAATGTCATTTCCTTCGCATTCAGTGAGGGAAGCATTCCTCAGTCATGTCTGCCTGGTGCTGAAGAAATTAGATGAATAATTCCAAAGCAGAGTGAGGGGCAGTGCGCACCTCGGTGAAAGGGATTTGAGTAAGGAAATATCAGCGTATCAGAGTCATCAGCCATGAGACCGCAAACAGATCCAGCCCGAAGAGTCTGAGGAAGTTGAACAGGAT
>PVKH010043193.1:0-10767 GCA_004027955.1 Chaetophractus vellerosus | reverse complement strand
CTATCAGATCTACTCCTAATTAGTTAATATTAAATTTTCTCCTAATTATTAGCTACTGAAAGGTGGGCTTTCCACCAGTAAAAATTAAAAGAATTCAAGCACACATTTTTTTTCTCATTTAAAAAAATTTATTGGGCCCGGCTAGATAGCTCAGTGGATAAAGAGCGCGCTGGGATACCACATGGGAGGCCCCGGGTTCGGTTCCCAGGGACCTCTCCTAGCGGGCAGACGGCCTTGAGAATGGCAAGCCACCATGGGCGGGGCAGAGCCGCCGTGGGCAGGGCAAAAAGCTGCCACGGACAGGGCAAAAGCCGCCACGGGCAGGGTAGGTCGCCCGCGAATGGAACGCAGCCAGCCACCCGCGAACTGAAGCAAGAGCCGGCCATGAATAGAAGCAGAAGCCGCCCACAAGCGGGGAAAGCCGCGCCTGCGCAGTGACCAAGTCTCGGCGCGTCGCCGCAACGGGGGGGAAGGGGAGATATGTAATAAAATAAATAAATCTTTAAAAAAAAAAAAATTTATTGAAGTATATCATGCATACATGAACGTACATAAATAGTAACTGTATAGTAAAAGCTTTGAACCTTTAAAACAAACATGCATAACATACAGGACCCCCATACATCACCTCACCACCAACACCTTGCATTGTTGTGGAACATTTGTTACAGACTATATTGTCAAAACTATTACTAATAACTATAGTCCATATCTTACATTTGGTGTATTTTCCCCAAATCCACCCTATTATTTTTTTCAATTTTTAATCCATTTTTTTGGATACATTGATTACATAAATGTTACACAGAAATTTTAGGAGTACCCATATGCTACACCTCCCACACCTCCCACAACCTCCCACATATACATTCTT
The DNA here is from genome assembly GCA_004027955.1 of Chaetophractus vellerosus. NCBI lineage: Eukaryota > Metazoa > Chordata > Mammalia > Cingulata > Chlamyphoridae > Chaetophractus > Chaetophractus vellerosus. The sequence goes on along the minus strand of PVKH010043193.1, from coordinate 9,893 downwards.
CATCAGTGTGGCACAACACCTGTAATAGATATACACATTTTGGGGCTTTGCCATCAAGCATGGACCACAGTTCAGACTGTAGACAACCCTCTCTCCCACACAGTTCTGCATGATACATGATGATATAAATTGGCCTATATCCTCCACTGCAACATCACCCAGGACAATTCCCAAGTCCCAAAAAAAGGTCCCATATTACAATTGCCCTTCCCTCTCCCTGCCCTCAAAGCATCCAGTGGCCCCTGGCTCCATATAATGTTGAAATGAGTCTAGTTTCTCTAGTACCTTAAAATAAATAAATTTTTAAAAACAAATAAACCAAAAGGACTGTAACCAAAAACAAAATTGAGAAATGTTTTCTTTATTAGTGTAACTTAAAGATACAAACTAATTTATATCTCTTAGAACTTGAAAAAGGATGTGTTTAAGTAAGATATGAAATTTACAGCTAATATAAAGGATTAGGGTATTTTCTGTTAACAAGTATTTCAATAATGTACAAATTAATAGCAAATAAAACAAAGCATTAATGAGTATGACTGATGTCAAGCTACTTAGACATAAGATATGAAAAAGGAGTTTAATGCTTTATAATTTTTCAAACTGCATAGACTATATGTCAATAATAATTGAAAATTCCATGCATTGAACTACTTTATATCTAAAACTAATGTAAATCCCTTTAAAAGATCACATTTTTAAGGCCTGTACGAGGAAGGAAAATCTGTTTTCTCACTTTCCAAACCAGAGATGTCTCTTTTCTCCTCCCATCCCCCATTCCCTTGCCCAACTTCTTTTTCTGAAAGAAGGAAAAGTTAATCTCATTGAACAGTTCCAGGACACTGTTTCCCCACATTTACCAGGGGCAGAAACCTACCAGTTTCCAGAGAGTAGGGCTGATAAACAAAGCCAAGACCCCTTAGGACCATGGTATCTTGTCCTCTTCCTCCTTCCCACAGAAGACGTGCTTCCTTGAGAGTTTTCATTGATGTGTGTTCAGTGGTTGACAGAGGATGAGATCAAGTCTTCAGTAGAAAAGAGAGGCTTTCTTGGACCATGAGCTTGAAGTCCAGAGAGCTCAGCTCTGGAGATCATACTGCTGCTCAACTACACATAAAACAGTCCATACTCTCTCATTTCTCATTGTTCTTTATGTACATGCTTCTTCAAGAACTTCATAGAAGGAAGAGTGACTGACAAGGCCAGATTTGGGCATTCTCTGTTACCTGATGATAATATTGTGTGCCACCAAAATCCCTCCTAAATTTATCAATATGTATTATAGGCAAGGTTTGGACTCCTTGTCAATTAAAAACAGTGATTTACTAAAATATTATCAGAATTTTTGACTAGTGAACACTTTTTTAACTTCTTCTGGGACTGTACCATATCCCAACCAAATGAGAAGGGACATCAAATACATGAGAACAAAAACCACAACCAGAAGTAACAATACCTGCTCTACTTGTCCTACCTGAATGTTGATGTGAAGAGAAAAGGCACCACTGGGTATTGAATTAATCATATCCCCTACCCCCAAATGTTAAAATCTTATTCTGCATTTCTAAGGGCGTGAACCTATTTGTAAATAAGACCTTTTAAAGATGTTATTATTAGTTAAGGTGTGGTCAAATTGAATCTTGGTGGGTCTTAATCCATATAACTAGAGGCTTTAATAAAGAGAAAATTTTAATCTAGTCAGTCAGAGAAATCCACAGGAATAAATAGAAGGCAGAAGTCTGAGGAAACCAAAGGGGGAAGAGAGTCACCATGTGACAGAGGACTACCCTCAACAGAACCCTACCGATTCCAGGAGAAAACATAGCCTTGCTAACATCTTGATTTTGGACTTGTAGTAGTCTTCAAAACCATGAGACAATAAATGATTAGTGTTTAAGCCAACCCATTGTGTGGTATTTGTCATGGCTATTCTGGGAAACTGACAAAGGTGCCCATGCTGAAGTTTTACATTGCTATCATGAAAATCTGGAAAGAAGTTAAAATCCCAGATTTTCATAAATCCCTAAGTGCAACTTGTTTAGCCAGAAGACTATTTCTACTGTTGACAATGCAGAAAAAAACTAACATGCATGGAACATTGACTATGAGCCAGGCACTGCTCCTAGATGTACCTGTATTATATCCTTTACTCCTCACAACAAGCCCATGTGGTCTGCTCCAAGGGTTTCTGATTAACTCAAGGTTATACAAACAATACATGGTGAAACCAGAATTCAAGGGGCGATCGCCAATGTTCATAGACACGTTACTTACCAGAAGCCAAAGACGGAAACATCCCAAGTGCCCATTAAGAGCAGAATGGTTAACAAAAGGTGGTACACATCTGCAATGTAACGTTATTCAGCCTTAGAAAGGAATGAAGTTCTGATACATGCTACAATGAGGATGAAGCTTGACAGCATTGTGCTAAGTGATATGAGACAAAAGGACAAATATTGTATGATTCCACTTACATGAAATATCTAGAATAAGACAGAAAATAGATTAGAGGTTACTAGGGGCTGCTAGAAGGAAGAATCTGCAGTTATTGTTTCATGGGTACAGAGATTCTGTTTGGGGTAATGAAAAAGTTTTGGTAATGGATGGAGGATGGAGGTGGGCAGCACCATATTGTGAATGTAATTAATGTTACTGAAATGTACACACATACACAAAAGTGGTTAAAATCGCAAATTGTATGTGGCATATATGTTACCACATCAAAAAGAGCAGATGACCATGTGGGAGGTCCCGGTTTGGTTCCTGGTGCCTCCTGGAGAAGGCAAGCAAACAATGAGCAGATAGAGGAGAGAGCCATCTGGGGGAGGGGGGAATAAATTAATTAATTAATTTTAAAAAAAGAGCAGACAATCTAATTCTAGAGTCTGCACTCCTAACTGCTCTCCGCTGCTGCCTCGAGTAAATATTTCTCCAATGGATACTTTTATCCAAGCATCAAATATGTAGAATCTACTATGTTCACAGCAATCCAATGGATGCTGAATTAAATACAAAAATATTTAAGCTATGATGTTTATCCTCAAGGAGTTGACAAACCTGTAATGAACCAAAACATGACAAATATATGACATCAAAAATATATATAGGGGTGGGGAAGTAGCTCAAGTTGTTGAACACCTACCTCCCATGTACAACATGCCCGGTACCTCTTAATACAAACAAACAAACAAAAATACCAATGCTCATTGGGAAGCAGATGTAGCCCAGTTGTTGGGCACCTGCTTCCCATGTACCATATATGAGGTCCTGGGTTCAATCCCCAGTACCTCCTAAAAAAATGTATGTAAATGTGTGGTGTGATGGGAGTAATATAAATTAAGTGGCATAAGGTATAGAAGGGGAAAGAGGCTGTTGCCTGACAGGATTCTCTTCAGGGATTTCCTTTAGTGCACTAAAGAAACTTTAGATCACAAGTTGGATTTTAGAATTATAGAAAAAATTAATGACACTACTTTCTCTGTTCCACAGCTAGAGGAAGGATTGTCAGGAATATGCTTTATCCTGATTGAAGTTAAAAACCAGCTAGGCCATTCAAATTTAAAGTTTTCTACATACGATGATCTTTCATGTTTAGAAGTATTTATTAATCAAACATAAATAAATGCAAAAGATCAAACTCTTCACTAGCTACTTGGCTTTGATGAATTGTCATTGTTTACTTCTGTTCTCTATAAATAAGAGTAGGCACAATGACTTCAATTCAGTGCATAATTATTCCAACTCTACTGTATACAGGCATGGTAGTATGTCTGGATGCATGGTAGTAAGGCATATAAAGGTGAAAGAGAACAGCGAAGACTCCAGGGGAGATTATATACCAATCCAAAAGGCTGGTGAGTACATAAAGGCATTTTAAACATAACCAATAAAAGGCAAAAAAAAAAAAAATCTAAACTTCAAATGGTAGAAACACCGTCTATCTGTGTTCCTTTAATCGGGGCTACAAACTTTATTAATCTATATTCATGAGATCATAATCAGAGTTTTTTGCCCTCCACAAAGAAAAGCATGATGTGAACTTTAATAAGTATTACTCTGGTTTCTTGTGTGAATAATAAGGGTAATATTTCATTGGTAACTATTCTAATTCACATAAATTTCTCTGGCCAAATGAAGTAATTTTTTTCTTTTTCAGAGAAGTTGTGGGTTTACAGAACAATCATGCATAAAATACAGGACTCCCATATACCACCCTATATTATTAATATCTTGCATTGGTGTGGAACTATTACAATTGATGAAAGCATTAGGGGTCATTGCATAGAGTAGCTCCATGAATTTTTGTTTTGTTATTCTCTTACCATAAATATAATCTAACATTTCCCTTTTAACTACATTTAGATATATTTCAGTGCTGCTAATTACCTTCACAATGTTGTGCTACCATCATCACCATCCATGACCAAAACATCTCTACCATTCCAAATAAGAACTCTGTACATTTTAAGCCTTAACTTTCTATTCCCTATCCCCACACTGTCCCCTGGTAACCTATATTTTAGACTCTGAATCTACGACTTGGTTTATTCTAATTATTTCATATCAGTGAGATCATACAATATTTGTCCTGTTGTGTCTGGCTTATTTCACGCAACATGATATCTTAAGTTTCATCCATGTTGCCACATGTACCAGGACTTCATTTCTATTTACAGCCGAATAATATTCCATTGTATGTCTATATCACATTTTATTTATCCTTTCAACGGTTGATGGACACATGCAGTGCTTCCATCTTCAATTTTAAGTAATGCCTCTATGAATATGGTACAAATATGTGTTCAAGTCCCTGCTTTCAATTCTTTTGGGTATATACCTCGTAGTAGGATTGCCAGGTCATATGGTAATTCTATACTTAACTTTCTGAAGAACTGCCAAACTGCTTTCCACAGCAATTGCACCATTTTACATTCGGTGTTCTTATTTCTCCACTTCCTCTCTAACACTTGTAATTTTCTGCTATTTTTTTAATAGCAGCCATTCTAATAGGTATGAAATGGTATCTCGTTGTGGCTTTGATTTGTATCTACCAGATGGCTAATGATATTGAACATCATTTCATGTGCTTTCTGGCCATTTGTATATCTTCTTTGCAGGAGTGTTCCAAGAGTTTGTTTTTTCCTTTGTTCTGTCTCTACTGGGGGCCACACTTGGCAAATATCAGTTTGTTCATTTTCTCTGCTTCTTAGTCATTTCTTCCCATTTGTTAGTTCAAATTCCATAACATTTAATTTTTCCATGATTTTGATTATGGGCTTTCTTTTCCAATTTGTTCTATTGGAATGTTCCAGAAACCTGCCTCAAAATAATAACAATAAGCCCCATTAAAATAATTTTATTTAACTTGATGCTTTAGCAATGTTTCTTACACCCCAAATTTTTCAAAAAGTTGCTATAGAAAATCAATTGAACAGGTGTAACAATGGGACCTAATTTAATCTGGGCATATCCAGGATGGCATTCCCTTAAGCCTGGCAACCAACCATTAAAGAGAGCAAGTTCAGAATTACAATAGGCAGGACAAATAATCACACATGTCTAGCATTAATCATTATAAGATGCTCATCCTCAAGCTTCTTTTGAACTAATGTTAAAAGAAAACTAAATCTAACAGCAGTACTTAAGATAAGCTGTTCTATCTTTGGTATGATAATAACAAGCTTGGGTCAAATGTATATGTATGTGGAGAAAAAAGGAAGAAATGATCCCTGGTATCTATGAAGGGAATGTCATCACACAAAAGGGGAGCTATAATCGAATTTTACAATCTGATATACCAGCTACTAAAACCTTCCCACTGAAACACATGTTGGAAGCCATATCCTGGGCACTGGCACCTGCTGTGACTCCGGAGACAGGAGTCTCTTCCCTGAGTTTCTTTCTTTGTCCTAGACTGGAAAATAGTCTTCAAACAACAGGGTTTTTTGTTTGTTTGTTTGTTTTTGTTTTGTTTTGTTTTATCACTGTGGAAAGCCTGGCATTACAATAACTCAAGAAAAATAATCCAAAATGATCTAATGAAACAATATCTTATATAGAGATAAGGTAGGCATGTCTAAGTTTTATTGTAATATAGATCATATGACTTACTTGAAATTTTTACAATATATGTGCAACTTATTTTCTTATCCCTGGCTAAAACATAAGGGCGAGGATCTTGGATGGATGGCTGATTGCTTTGGAGCAGGTTGTTAGCTGAATTTCTAAGTAGTTTATTTTCTTCCAGGAAAGAAGAGAAAAATATACTCTTGAACCAACTTCTAGCCATCTGGGCTTTCAGGGAAATCCTCAAAGTTTCTACAAGTTAAGAGGGAGGATTTTTTTTCTCTTGTTTGAAAAAATGAGTCTGCACTTAACCCCAGGCATTTCATAATGGTAATTATTGATCACCAAACTTTTTGTTTGTTTGTTTCTTTGTGTGGAGGCAGGAGGGCCATCAGTCATATTTCAATATCTTTTTCCTGACTGATAGTGCTAATATTCCTGAAAAATACATACTTTCAATGTTAATGGAAGCACAAGGAAACAGGCATATTTAACCCAGAGCTAAAGCCAGTCTTAAAATTCAACTTCAATTCCAGCTGCAGTTAAGCCTTTGACTCAATCATCATAAAGTGGGAAGAGAAAAAAATAAGGAAATATTTTCCTTTGTAAAGCATCATCTTACGATAAGGCAATGTGTTACAATTAAGAAGTTAAGAAGAGTGGAAGCAATTTTCTAGACAGTTCAGGAAAATCCTTAGGCCAGAGGAAGCTAGTCAATATGCCTTGCAATAAGCAGATTACCATATACTTTGACAAATGTCAGCAGTAACACAAACCCACATTTTACTTAACCAAAGGTGAAACTGTCCAGTCTTATTGTTAGACATACTCTCTACAGGACTATGTTCTCAACTGTTAGGCTAACACATTCCTTTACCTCATGACTTCATGAGATTTATATAAAGCTAGCTACAAAAACAAAACAAAACAAAACAAAACAAAAAAACCAACCCTGAGCTTCATGGCACATAACAGCCTAGAAACATAACATAGTCTCATGATAATCCATAATACATTTTTCATTTGGAAATAGGCTCAAAATATTTTCACTATTTTAACTTTATTTTTCTATGTAAAATTAATGAATCAAAGTTGAATCAATCTGACCTTACAAATCATGTATGGCACATATGCACAGCCCCCAAAACAACATATGCATAAAAATAAACACTCTTCTTCATAGGAAATTGAAAAGTTAAAACAAGATCTCCAGACACCCTTTTCTTTTCATCCCCTAGTTCTCCAAACTTGTCTAATTCTCATTAATTAACCAGGCCCCAAATACACTTTTTAACCTCAGGGAAGCAAGTTATTGTAGATTCTGCAAGAATTATAATTATAGCAGTTCTTGCTATGAAATAAGGGAGACAAAATAACCACTATAGAAATCCAGTAAAGAGTGCTAACTAAGCCTATGCATCCAGGAAAGAAATATACATACATACATACATATATATATATATATATATATATATATATATATATATACACACACACACACACACACACACATAGAGAGACAGAGATTTGCAGGTAACACAAATACTTTTAAACATTACTGTTAAAATAAACTAAAGTGAAGCCAAACTATGAAAAAATCACTGAGTGTTCATGAACATACCTGAATCAGTCCAGCCTGACATTTTCCCTCTTCCCTTCCGTAAGGGAAGATACTCCTGTCTGCCTACCCAACCCACCACCTGGGTAGAAAAATGACCCCCATTTACATTAGAAATTTCACCGAATGTGGTTTACACTAAATAATGTCAAGGAAAAGAATTAGCAGGAGGGAATTTAAGGATACCCACAGGGAACATTTGCTTAGGAAAAAAGTACCTGAGATCTAGGCCACTAACAATTAAAGTAATTAAAGTAGCACTTAAGTTGCTGAGTATCACAACAAAGTAAAACTGTAGACAGGTTTAAACTTTAAAAAGCTTTTGACACCAATTAAAGGTTGACAATTTTCATTGTTGTTTCCATACTTAATTTTCTTCTTTTCTTCTTAATTTAAATAAGTTTTTCACTGAAACTTTGTCCTCAGGTAAGTTTATACTTACTTCAATACACTTAAGTCAATCAATCTTCTTAGTCCTAAAATAATTTGTCAGTGAACTATGAAATAAACATGTACTGAAATGATCCACTTGCCACAATAAATCTCCACTCCACAATTCTCATTAGGGTTTATTTAGGTCTACATACACTTTCCAACATACTGAAATACAGTCCCAGTGATAAACTGGGGAAATACCTTCAAATACAATAAGCAACAAACTTAATGAGATTAGAATAATTACCACTTTGCTATAATACAAAGAGAAACCAGTGAGGCAGAAAAACTGAGCTCATGTATAAAGGAGATGCCAAGTACATATACCAATTAAACAAAACTTCAAGAAATCAGATCTGCACTTAGCAGACACTAAGACAGGAGAGACAATATTTTAGTTTTGTTTCTGGAAGATTAAAATAAAATAACTCCACTGCTTTTTAGAATAACAAAATTTCTCATTTCAGGACAGATAACCTACATTCTCTCAATACTGCAGGGTCTCTCCTGGTAGACCAATTGGAATTACCCAAATCGCAAATAAAACAAGGTTCTCAAAGTCCCCCAGCAGCACTGGCATCACCTGGTTATGGGTTAGAACTCCAGTTTTGGGTCCCCAGCCCAGATCTACCGAAACAGTAGTTCAAGGTGATTCTGACGCTATTGAAGATTGAGAAAACTGAACTAGATACGCGTTTCTCATTCAAAAGCAACCTCACAGGTTGTAGTTAATATGGTAAACTGAGTCAAGTAGGGTTGGGTATCACCACAATATATAGCAGCTGGGATTAACTTTGTCTACCAATGACTTTTAAAGATATTTTGGTACAAATGAAGGTAAATATCCCACCATTTCATTTGCTTTGGGTCCTAGGTAGTTATTTCAGGTCTTCTGTCATTTTTGAACCTAGAGTAATTTAAAACAGTTTAAAGAAAAAGAAAAGTTTCTATTCCATAGATAAGTCTCTCACACATCTAATCCTTTAATGTTTTTCTTTTAAAGGTCCTCAGTAATGCTAGGTTTTATTACATTTAAATTAATTTGCGATCCTGAAAATTGGAAATGACCAGGTACATGGATTTTTTTTTTACTCCAAATCAAAGACCAGATCCAATGGATATAACATTTCTGGTTTTAAAATTATTCTCCAGCTGGAATACAATGATTTGAATTTAGTATTGTTTTCTCTTAAAGAAAACAAGAAGTTATACCATGTGTAATATTATAAAGAAATACATGATTCCTAGATGGCTTTGTCTTCAGAATATTTGCATTAACTTAAAATTCAAAAACTGCTTGAGGAAGTTGTAGAACACTTGATACATTTACAGGAGGGATTTAGCATCTCTTCCATCTTAAGTATATGACAGATGTTAAATTGTACATATATTGCCTCATAGACAAATGTGCATGAAGCCTGAGATGGAAGGGATTTTTCTAAGGTGGTGGCTCTCAAAGTGTGATCTCAGATCAATAACATCAGCATTGCCCAGGAACTTGCTAAAAATGCATGTTCTCTATCCCACACTTAGTGTATCAGAAACCCTGGGGTTTTCACAAGGCCTAGGTGATTCTATAATCAGACGATTCCAATGCAAACTAGACCTAGACACTCACCATTCCAGTGGAGTAACTAACTACACATGCTTCTGTCTTCTAACTTCCTAAATATTTTCCTACAAATTACAATAACCCTTTTAAAATAATACATTTAATTTACTCATGCATTCATTTGGCTAGCATTTATTGCCTGGGCACTTTGTGCCAAGGACT